>DF360767.1:0-34213 GCA_000787875.1 Solanum virginianum | reverse complement strand
ACCGATGTCTTAAGAGATAATTTTTCGATTTTAGCTTTTTTTATACAGAGAGAGAACCAAAAGAATTGTCTAGCTGATCCATTTCTGGTTAGCCCAATAAGGAAACAAAATAAAATAGCAAAAGAAAGAAAGAACAATACTTGCTGGAAGGGTCTATTCCAGTTTGTTCATTTGGTTGTTGATTTTGGCCAGTGAAGTGGAAACACAAGGGTTCTCCTCCAAAGTGATCTTGATTGGAGTTGTGAATATGAGCTAGGTAGATTGGACTATCCTAATTTAATTTGTGACTTAGCAAGATCGGACTAAGATTTTTAGAGTTCATTTAAAAAAATAATTTTTTTAACCCGATTCGAATATGTCTGCTAATTTGTGAGACTCTTGCAATATGGGTTGGGTCGACTCGAGAGTGAATTAAAAAATAATTAAAAATAAAGTTAAAATAGAATATTAAAATAAGAGGAGTCCAAATTCAAAGTTTATTTTAAAAAATTTAAATATTAAAATTTAGATGTAGATCATATTTTTATAATATGTAATAGTAATTCTAATACCATGTAATATTGTACTGATGTTATTTATTTTAATATTTTAAAATTATAATTTAATTTTAAGAATTTTAAAAAAAAATACTTATAACAACGTGGGCTTGTAACACCCGGTGAAAAGATAAAAATACCCCTAAAATTGACCTTGCTCGTAACGTGTCTTTCCATGCTCCATTTACAAATCTAAGACTCGATCTGTGATCAGTATGAAAAATCGAGTTGGAAAATTATCTCGACTCGACTTCAACGCGAAAAACGTGAATTATTTTTTTCAAAGAAAATAAAAAACAATGAGCATTCCATGGCCCTTCCGCAACGCTGAAAGGACGCGGAATCACACTTGTGTGTTTTCTAAAATTCGACAAAAATATTGATTTTTTTAATCAAAATCAGTATTTTTACACTAGTACGACGTGCAGTACAAAACTGGACATTTCTTTTTCTTTTAATTGGCAGGGTATTTTCAACCTTTCCCACACCCCATATCCTAAACTAATCAATTTTTAAGGTCGTTTTAAGTCCAAAATTATTTATTCTCTTCTTTCATTCTCTCAAAAACAAGAAAAACCCTCTCAAGAATTCAAGCGTAAGAGAATCAAGACTGCAGAAGGATTCAAGAATTCTTTTCAATTCTTCAAGAATTCTTTCCAAGGTATGTAAGGTCACCCAAAAGTTATTATTTTCTAAATATCTTTAGAATTGAAACTAGTTTTCAGCCATGAATCTTCAAATAATAGTTGAGACTAAGTTTCTTGTAAATATTGCAAAGCATGATGATTTTCATGGTAAATTTCCTCGATATCTTGATGAGTAATATGATTCTTAGATTTTTACATTGTTCAATTAAAGTATTGTCATTGAATTTAGATCCATTTATGAACAAGATTTATGACTATTGAGTTTTCTTGAAAATCTTGATATTATTCCAAGAAAAAGAAAGATTAGTTGAGTACCTTTTAGGCTAAGTTCAAGAAGTATATTTTGAAAGATTAGTTGAGTACCTTTTAAGCTAAGTTCAAGAAGTATATTTTTTAAAGATTAATTCTTGCATATTAGCCGAGAAAACTAGCATGTTTTTGAGTCACTGAGTTGAAATTCGTTTTCAATCAAGTTAAATAGTTCAGTGAGAGAAAAGTTTAAGATAAGTTGAGAAAAGTTAAGAAAAGGTAAAGCTGGGCTAAGTCACCAAAAAGATCAGATCTTGAGAATTTATATTCTTTAAGTATGAGCTATATAAAAGTATTTTGGAAAAATCAAAAATGTTGAGGAGATCTTGAGAATTTATATTCTTTAAGTATGAGCTATATAAAAGTATTTTGGGAATAGTATTGAGCACCGATATGAGTATGAGTAGAATTAATTACTCAAACTCATAAACTATGTAGCTAGCATAGGATAGGATTGTACCAAGGTACCTTTCTCATTAGCCACTGAGATGACCCAGTTTTGGGATGGATTCACTCCCCTAGTTTTTTGTCCCCTACCCTGGCAAAGTACGAGACAGCTCTGGTAGTATGGGCAAGATGTTGTATCATCACGAAGCTCATAGTTTTGGTTGTCGGTTAGAAAAACTCTCCAAGAAGTAAAGATTTTTACTCTACTTAGTTGAGATTCAGTATTTTCTTATTAAAGTATTTTCTTTAATTATGCTGCATATTTAACGAAGTTGAGCCAAAGTTTTAAGTACCATGCTTTATATGTTTTTAGCTATGTTCATTAAAGTGTTAACATAAAGGTTTCTCTTATGTTGAGTTGCAATTCTGACAAGTTTAAGAATATATATGTATATTTCCTATGCATGACATATTTTGTTAGTTAAGTTGTCTCCAGGTGCAGTTTTTAAATAAATATTCTACTTTTATTATGTTTTGGCAATCTTACATACCATACATTCCACGTACTAACGTCTTTGGCGCTGCATCGTATCATGATATAACTGCAGATGTCTATTTAGCAGATGATCAGTAGAACAGTTCCAATCAGCGATCGGTGATACCTCTTAGCATCCAGAGGAGCTAAAGAGTTCCATTTATTTGTCTTTTATTTTGTTGAGATACCTATGAGTCTATTTTGGTGCCTTATTCAAAGCTATTACTTTAGAGGTTCCGTAGACTAGAAAGACGATGTATCCAGTTATTTCTTTGAAAGATTTGATGTCAAGTTGTATAGTTTACTATTTTATTTTAAGTTTCATCAATCTTGAGTCTATTCTAGTTCACTACCGTATCAATGTCTTCCACTGAGTAAGTTAGCCAGTCTAAGTGGTTCGGTTAGGGACCAGAAATGATTTTCGAGTGCCGGCCACGTCCAAGGTGTAGGCTCGGGATATGACCAGGCTGATCCGACAAAGTCTGCAACCCACGTACCAACATGTTGAACTAACCATTTTCTGGCCCACAAAAAGAATGAGCCAGCTTGATCTAACCTTTAAATTCCAAAGCATATGTGGACTAGCATGAATAGAGTGGGTTAGCTCGTACTGACAGCTCTAATCTCGATTGTTGACATTAACTTTTACCTTCCATAAGATAAATTAATTATTGAACTTCCTAAATTTGAAATTTGAAATATTCTTTTGAGTAATTTTAGTGTTAAGTCTTATAGTTTTAATTATACGTATTATACAATTATTACATTTTTTATAATTTTTCAAAATTCTTTCGAAAATATTTTTAATTATGAATTATTTTTCAATTAGTTGAGTTAATTTTAAAAAACTCTTTAATTGACTAATATTAAATTCTTCTTTAAATTGATTAGTTAACTCTATTTGGCTACATCTTAAAATTTCTAATGGCCTAATTTTAAATTTATTTTTCCATTCAATTCAACCCATTTTCAGACCCCAATTGGGTCAATTTTTATTTAAATTTCGGACAAAAATTGGCCCAATTAACTTATATTCCGGCCCAACCCCTTTATTTTCAGTATATAATACATCATATTTGTCCTTTTCTCATGCTCGTCCCTTTTCTTTTCCTCATCAATGTAAGCAGCAGCCACCCAGCCAAAATCAGCTGCATACGACACCAAACCTAGATAAGCCATGCTTTTATTTCACTATTCACATCTAAGTTTCTTTAGCTCCTATTCATAAATGGTGCGATTATTTTGTTTTTGAAACCAAGGTACTTTTCTTATTTATTGCAAAATAATTTCATTTTTTGTTAGAAACAAGATCAAAGTGTTTTTCTTTTATTAGCTTTCATTTTAGTTTCAACGTTAAATGAGTTTCACACGTTGATTTTTAGTTTCAAAGTTAAATGAATTTTATGTGTTAATTCTTAGTTTCAAAGTTAATGAATTTATAGTTGCCTTAAATATAATATGCTAGATTTGCCACTTGTATTTTAATTATGAATTTTAAATAATTTGTCGGATCTCTAATCTACTTGTTTTGCTTTACGCCCTTGTCAAAGTCTTTCGGGAATCCCACCTTGCATTTCTTGGGGCCTTGAAGGCCCAAATAGGGCGTAGAAGCTGGTTGCAAGTCTTCAAAGCGAAAACAATGCCTATATACTCCCATATATAGTGAATGTAAACAGACTGAAATGGGCCCAAAAAATCAAAAATGTTGAGGAAGATGCCCAAGGGGATAGGGTATCGATCTTAAAGCAAATGTCGGTGAAATATAGGTGGAAGAATGTGTATATACATGATATACTATGTATATACCATGTTGATATACAAGTCTAATGAGCAATTACAACCCCCAAAACAGCAAAGGCAGCCCCAAGTCCTGGCCAAGAGTACAGAACCAGACTTGGGCCCAACTCTTTTTCCCTTTCTCTTATTATTATTTATTCTAACGATTATTTAGATTAATGTATCTAACTTAATAAAAATTCCCAAATACAAACTATTTCATGTTAATCTAGGTATTATTTATTATTATTATTATTATTATTATTATTATTATTATTATTATTATTATTATTATTATTTATCGGTCATATTTCAAAGTAATTCAAAATTCTTTTACTAATCAGTGTTACTCCCTACACAAGACAAAGAGAATATCTAGCTCTGGCAAGGATAGGAAGAGTTGCGGGCACCAAGGACAAAGAATACCTACAATGGAATCCTCCATCGAAAGAAATCAAGCTAAACTCCGATGGGTCGTACAATAGTAAAACTGGGGAGGAAGGCTTAGGAGGGGTCTTCAAGGACACGCTGGGAACTGGATACTAGAGTACATTGGTAGGTCGAGAGTTGCATCCCCAGTCCAAGCTGAGCTACTAGCTTTAATCCAAAGACTCAAAATAGTAGTCCAGCACAAACTAACCCCTTTGAAAATCAATGTGGATAGTGAGACTATTCTTTCAAATCTATATAAACCACAACTAAAATACCAAAACTTTGTTTTTGATTGTAGGGATCTTCTCTGTCAGTTGGGGAATCCCCCCCCCCCTCCCCCATTAGTCATGTCTACCGTGAAGTAAATGGTGTTGTAGATGCGCTGGCAAAGGAGAGTACTAGTGTGTACAGTGGAAAGTCCCTCACCCTTTTGGAAGTTTCACCATTGTTTGTTCGAGGAAGGATTGACACAAACAAGGGCATAACTCTTTTTGCAAGAAAAAAAATCATAGTTTGGCAGTTAGTAGTATGCCAAGTACTTATAGTTCAGTTTTTTGTAATATCACACAATTCTCCATGGTTTGTAACCAGCAGGATAGTACCTCTATAACTACTATGTATTGATGCATATTACTACGTAATATAATATCTCCTTGTGTTACCAGAAAAAAATTTTACTAAGTTGATTTTGTCAAAATTTCTTAAAGTCTTTAAATATTTTTTTTTTCAAAAAATAATCCTTCAATTGGTCAATTTAATCACTTTCATCGATAAATTTTGCCTCCTTCAAAATTATTAAGTTAGAATTTTTCATATAATTTAATTGTCTATTTCAAAATGATTAGTCATTTTTTGAAAACTTCATTGTTAGTCTTTTTTATATAAAAAATTTACTTCAAATTGGATATTTTTTTTAAAAAAAAGTTAAAAATTCTCTTTTATGTTCTTTAAAGTGATTATTTCAAAGTTAGTCAAATAATTTTTAAATCGTCGGATAATCGCGTGCCAGCGGCTATATTAAGTGCTATTACCTTCTTAAAATAGTAATAGGAATCATTACCTAGTTTCTTTAAAATTTTAGAACTTTTTGTTAGAGTCTTAAATCATTTCAAGTTTTCTTAATTTCTTTAAAAAATTAAGTGGCGACTCTCACTTTTATTTTTCAAAAAATTAATTTTCTCTTATATTAAAAGTTTTAAACTGATTTTTCCTAAAAAATCATTTTTATGATTAACATCGATAATATCAAAACAATCTATTTTTACTTCCAATTGAATTCCTAAAAATATTAAAAGTCTTCTTCAATAATATTTTTACTTCAATTATAAAATTTGTACTATTGCATAAGACAACATAAAAAAAGGTATACTAGTAGTAATTAATTTTTAAAAAGTTAATGATAGCAGGTGAGATAAATACCCGATGTGATAAAGGTCGAAGGAATTATTCAGTGAAAAACTGACAACTCCTTTAGAGGTGGTATGCAAAATTCGAGCATGCCTAGCTCGATCCCTGGCCTCCAACTCATCAATTGAGGTAGTATTTGCCGAATGCAGTCTCTCAGGGTCGTAGAACCAATTCACCTAACTCATCAATTGAGGTAGTATTTGCCGAATGCAGTCTCTCAAGACGTAACACTCTCCCACCTGATCAAAGCAAATTTCACAAATCATGCATTCATCCATAAAACACTCTAATCCTAATTACAATGACTAAAAAAAAAAGTTACCTCTCTGCATTTGAAGCTTTTGAGCAGAAATTCGTATCATCGATGTTGAGAAGCTAATAATAATAATTACTAGCAGGAGGAGAAATGAGCTCATCATTTTCCACATAGTTTCAATTGTCACTGAAAGGAAATTACAAAAATTAAGGATCAAGCATTATGAATTTTTTAATTATATATAACTAGTTACTATGCATTTTTTTTTTATAACTATAGTAGTTTTAGTACTTTTTTTAAAAATTAAACTATCAGGGGATTATTGGCTCTGGCTTCGACAAGAGCAAACTATTAGTTGGGTTGGCTCTGAAACCCACTTCATGGATAGTGTTCCAATGGATTAATTAAATTATAAAGATTTATGCATAGTGATGAAGTTCATGTGGTTAAATACCATTATGAACTCAGAAAATTATAATGCATTTTTATTTTTGAAATTAGCAAAAAATAATTTGGTTGAAAAATCTTTGTTCATGCCTTTGATAAAAAAAAAAAGAGCATTTTTTTTTAAAAAAGTCACTTTTTAGTTTAACGTACTTAGTGATAAATATACCTCACATGAAGTTTTAAGTGTTGGATTTCAAATAGTTTAAAATTCAAGAAGATTATTACTAATAATTGGGGAATCTTATTAATCTTATATGTTGTAGCGTTGTACTTATTGAACAATTATAGTTTAACGTATTTTTATGATTGTATAGTCCAACTGTCCAAGCATGAAAAAATATCCATAAAACTTTTGTTTCCAAAACCTATAAATGCCAAAGTTCGAAGACTAAAAACATTTGGGACGTCCATCTTGTCCTCTAAGACCAAAACATCCTTTTTAGATATAAAAATTAAATCTACAAATGAAGCAATGTTGAGCTTGTAAAGATGATGGGAGTAGTAATAAGTCTACCGGTACGAAACTCAAAGCTCCTTTTTCCCACAAACTAAACTAATTGGCAAGAGTACAAAATAGCATCGCAACACGATTCACCCAAAATGAAAAAAAGAGATGGACTTTGTCTCAAAGTCGAAAAATGATTGTGTGTCATTTTACTGGATAATCATCTCTCCAGATAAAATATAATTGAATATCTCTTCAAAATTATCTTTCCAGATAAAATATAAAGAGATAGACTTTAATTAATTGAATATCTCTTTAAAATTTTGCATGATATGCCTTCTTTTAGAAATAACAATGCTCTTTTAACAATCACTTAATGCAGTTGAAAATACTCAAGCTTCCCTAAAAATCTTCTTTTACTACTAGTTTTTAAATACCTCTACTTCACTGAAAATAATGCACAATTTGTAGTAATATAAATCATCTATCTCAAATCAATTAGAGTTTATGTGACAGGTAAGCATAAACAATAGTCAAGAATTGGATTATGTAGGAAATCATACCTTCAATGATAGAGATTCAAATTTAATAATAAAGAATAATAGGAACTTGAATTTCAAGAAAGATTGGAAAATTCGCGATTAAATACTTACTGATTAAAATTAGATGTAGGGCATGAGGACCCTTATATATTTAGAAGAACTAGATTCTTTAAGAGCTCTAAAGAAGGTGCTTTGGACGCCCTAACTTTTCTCCTTTTGAAACTATGGTTTAAGTTTGAGAATGTTTTGTGCATAATGAGATTGACTGATAATATTGAGGGACTTAGTTAGGTTGTAAAACAATCAAGTTTATGTTTAGAAAAGGTGAAAAAAGACTAAAACAATTCTTCCTTAGAAAATGCTAAAAAGCTCATCTACGGGGCTATGTACTGTCTGTAGAAACTTCTACGGGTAGTACAATCAATTCGTAGAATCTGGGGTCCTAGAACTCATTCTACGAGCTTAAACTACTATCGTAAAAGCTTTTATGATTCGTAGTTGAGCTCTTAGAGTTTGGACACAAAATTTGACCTGCAAGAGTCAATCCACGAGTTGATTGTACGTTTTGTAATTCAGTCTATGACCCACAATTCAGGGTCGTAGAACCAATTCACCTCTGGTAGTCCGTAGTAAAATTGTCATAATATTCTTTTACGAACTTCAAATGAGATAAAATTTATGGCGTTGGAAAGATAATTCAAACATCTTTTATTTGATAGGTAATAGGCCACCTAATTCTTTGTGTGCTGAGAGTTATGGTCATTTAAATTTGATCCTTGCATAATCTAATGCGAAAAACTTAATCAATAGGAAAATTTTGAACTAGAATAAGTACGACAGTTCTCTTATGAACCTAATCCACTTCTAATACACTTCCCATATATAGGAATGAGCCTTAAAACATAGATATATGTAAGGCATCACTAGATTTAAGATTATGTACTTACGATGAAAAAATTCGAATCCTATGAATAAAGTTGTGGGGTGTTACACTTCAGCTACTTGATTCTATTATATTAATTATTACATTGAAAATATTATTTTTTGTCCAAGATATGTTTAAATTTATTATGTGATTCCATCATATTAGTCAAAGGCAAAATTACATAAACTTATTTTTCCCCTTGCAAGTAATAGAAGTTTGACTTAATAATGAGGAAGAAAAGTTCACCAAAAATATGACTCAACTTAAATTTAATTGACCAAAAAAAAAAGAGAGAGAGAGAGAGAAATCTGTTACATGATTCACAAAATATGACTTTTGTTAAATTGTAAACTAAATATGCTATAAATAGGATGTCGAGGAAGCAAAACATCATCAAGTCACTTATTGAGCATACACAAAAATTAAGATATGGCTTTCAAAGTGTTGACCCTTTTCCTCATGTTTATGATGATAGGACTATGTAAGTCTTTTACTTGATTTAATTTTTTAGTAAGAATTATCATGTACTTCTTTGTAACGGTTTTTAAGTTTATTTTGTAAAGTTTCTTGTGCTCACATATGAAATGTTTTTCTATTAATTATAGATTCTCACATTTAATTTGATAGGTACTTCACCGAAAGTTGAAGCAGGGGATATTCCTATATGTTGTTGTAAGACAGATGAAGATTGTAGAAAAGTGTGTGAGGGTATTATACCTTATTTTTGTCAAGGGGTTTGGTGTCAATGTGGGTGGTTGCCTCCTCCAAGTCGAATGACAGAAACTTATGAAACAATAAATTGAAGGTCAAAATTTCATCGGATGAAATAGAAAGGAATAATAAAAGCTGGAAACTTTGCTTCTTCCCTCCAAAATATATAAATTGGAATTTAATTTCTATTTTTATGTAACTTATAAGAAGGCATTAGCCAAATAAGAAAGCTTATCGTTCCTTTTTTATGTTCTATACTTTTCTTTTGATAAATAGTCTTTGATTTGAATAATATTTCCGTGGTACAATCGTAAGTACTTAGCAAAACATAGCCTTCCTTCTTTCTTTCTTTACCCTTTTTTTATAACTTCTTTTAGGAATCAAACCTTGGAGAAATACATTTGCCCATATAATATCAAAATTGAAGATATATATATACATATACATATATATATATATATATATATAAACTAAAGATCTCAACTTATATAAACTAAGGTCAAAATTTAAAATTTTGATTCCTAAGATTTGAATTGTGCGACATAAATTAGAATAAAGGGAATAAATATTAAGTTTACAAAATATATTTATCGTTGAAAAATTAATTTTCTTTAAAAAATCTTTATAGGAGTATTTAAATATTATGATCCTTTCAAGATCTATAAAAGCTACACTTTAGTTTAGAGCTCTATAACATGTTTTAAAAAATAGAAAAAATATCAAAACCTATGAATTTTAAAAAAAATTTCCTTTGTTGTGGGATATTTTATTCACTAGACGAGTAATTTATTTCATAAGTAATATTCATTTTTTAAGATATGTTTACTTTTATTATCTAATTGCATCATCAATCAAATGCAAAATTAATTAATTGTATTTTTCCTCTTGCATGTAATGCTAGTTTGACTTTGTTAAATTTATTTTGTAGACTGAGCATAAGATAAAAAATCACTAAATAAATAATAAAATAAAGATTAACTTATAGTGATAGATAAAGACACGTAAAGTAGAGAGATAGGAAGAAGTGGAGAAGTTGTAATTATAAAACGAATAAAAACTTTGAACCTACAAATTGCTCCTACAAAGATGAGTTCAAACCTCAAACTTTACTAGGAAAAGAATACTCCAAGAAAAAAATATTTATAAGTGGTTATTATCTTATTATCATACTCTTTTTATTTTTATTTGTTGTAACACACATAGTACTATTTCAGTAAAAAACTATTACATTACTGCTTCATACCAACATGGTATCAAAGAGGAAAGATAGTACTTTAGTGAAACTACTCGATTACTTTTTAATACAATTAGCATATATATATTGATAGTGTCATGCTCCGACACTCGAAAATCATTCCTGATCCTGAGCAAATCACTTGGCTTGGCTACTTACTCAGTGGAAGACTTAATAACAATGGAAAAACTAAAGAAACAATAAGAGGGTTCATAACTATCTGCATAACTGAATGAAATGACTATTAAGTAATATCTGAACAACTGGAAACTGAAATACTGAACATGTGGTCCATGGAACCTCTACTAAGTTGTCTGAAAGGCTACTGAGACAGACCCAAGTAGCCAAAAATAAAAGTAAAGACTGAAAGAAAATAATATAAACCATGAACCTCTGACTAAAAGCTCTCAAATCCTCAACGCAGCGGTTGTTGAGGAATTCAGTCACATACATCCATATCATAAAACGATGCAGGTCCTAAGGACGTCAGTACGTGGAAGATGGAGTGGCTGCTGAGGAACTCGGTCACCTGCGTCTACATCATAAAACAATCCAGGTCCTAATGACGTCAGTACGTGAAATGTACGATATGTAAGATGGCCAAAACATTTAAACAGTATATCATAAATGCTTCTCAAAAATATAATCATGAATCATAGTTAATTAGCAACAATCATAAAGGCTGATATGCTGAAAATAACATGCAAAAAAAATATGTTGAAATTAGTAAGTAAACGTAATTTTCTTAGCTTGGAGAGTTTCTCAAACCGACAACCACCACTATGAGATTCATGGTGATACAGTGTCTTTCCCACACTGTCAGAGCCGTCCCGTACTTTGCTAGGGTAGGGGATGAAGTGCTAAAGGATTGGATCCATCCCAAATCTAGGCCACCTCAGTCGCTAAAGAGGAAGGTACCATAGTACCATCCTATTCTATGCTGGCTACATAGTTTATTAGTTCGAGTAATTTATTCTACTCTCACTCTATATCGGTGCTCAATACTACTCCTAAAATACTTTATATAGCTCATTCTTAAATGATCATAAGTTCTTGATAATCTGGCTTTCTTGGGGACTTAGCCCAGTCTACTACTTAGTTTTCTCAACTAAAGTCTTTAACTTGACTGAAATCTGTGATCTTCTCAAACATTCTTTAACATATAGTTTTCTCAGCTAAAGTGCATGAAAGATTCAGGAAAAGGATTTTTTAAACTAATCTTGACTATAAACTTTATGGATATTTATAAAACCTCTATAAAATTCACAAAGAATCATGTATAGCTTTAAATCTTGAATACAATATGCTAAATAATCATTAAAGGATCAAGAACCATCATTCTTTATCAAGAATCTAAACATACGTAAGAAATTTTACTAAACTTTATAGAATATACGTAAATTCAATTTCAACTAAGGCTTGAAACCTGTTAAATGAAAGGTATCACATACTTTCTAAAATATTCTCAAAATAAATTAATTTTTTGTGTGGCCTTATATACCTTAGAAGAAATTTCTTGAAAAGTTGGAGAGAATCTCTTGAATTTCTTTACGCTGAATATTTCTTGGAAGGGTTTGAGCGTTTGAATGCGTGAAAAGAAATGCTTTAGGACTTAATTTGACTTAAAAGCTGACTTAGTTTAGGATATGGGGTGTGGGAAAGGTCAAAATAGCCCCTCCTCATTAAAAGAACAAAACTGGTCCCATTTTACACTAGTGTGCGTCGCGCACTAGTGCTGGAATCCAATTTTTCGCAAATTTCAACTTCCGTCAAATTTCAGAGAAAAATTTAAAGTGTGGTTCCGCGTTACGGAAGAAGCATGGGATACCCACTGTTTTAAGCTCACTTGGACAAAAATAATTCACATTTTTTTAAGTTTTTGTCGAGTCGAGATCATTTTCCAACTCGATTTTTTGCATTGATCGTAAATTCAATCTCGAATTTGTAAACGGGGCATGGAAAGACACATTACGCGCAATGTCAAGTCTAGAGGTATTTTCGTCATTTCACGGGGGTGTTACAGAGGTTGACCTAACTTTTAAAATGCTTAAGAATTTCAGTGAGTTCAGGTGAGTGATGGCTAATAACTGGAACTTTACAAGTTCTTTTTTGTGAGGAATGGATGAATTGAAAATTCAAAACGAAAAATCTTCTTAGGGTTTTTGTGGATTAAGAACGGCTCAAGAATCCTAGTGTTCTCCTTTCTTTCCCCAAACGGCTGAGTGCAAATGGTGATATATATAGCCCCAAATTAGAGCAAGAATGGGAGGGAAAAAATGGATAGGAATTAGGGCAAAATTGGGGAAATTCGGGGTCAATTAGGGCTCTTGAATTTAAAATTTGAATTCCTCATCCTTAGGGAATCATCCACGAGTCTATATCACAACCATCGATTTGAATTGATAACTGTGATATGCACCACGTTTTGATTCTCAAAACGAACGAGGTACGAATCAGATAAGAGGAAATGGGAGAGGAACACGTATGTACGGAGTTGTTGGAGGCGAATGTTGGATGTTGGATTTTGCTAGGTTGAGTCAAGTTTTCGCGTCTGGGTGAAGAAGAAGGGAAAAGGAAAGTATGCACGCGATGGGGGAAATGAAGAGAAAAAGGAAAACTCGGGGGTGCGTGGCCCCCCACGCGGGAAATATATATATGTGTGTATATATATCATATAATACAAACTGAAAATGGTAAATTGGATCGGGTTAAGGGCGTTGGGCCAAAGAAATGGGTTGGGTTTAGGCTAATTTTGGGTTCAAATTTGGTCCAAAGGGAATGTGAATTTTGGCTTTCAAAATTGGTCATCCAATCACAACTTTAGTCAATTAAATATAGTCAAATTGAATTCGATTCACTAATTTGACTATACGACAAATTAATACAAATTAATTAAAGAGCTTCTAATATTATCAACCTAAAATAATTAAAAATAATAACTCCTAAAATAAAAAAATGAAATTTATTTGAAAAAATATTTTTTGCATTTTCGAAAGCTAATTATTTCAAATTATTAAAATTAAAAGGTCGATGATTAATTTATACTGTGGGGGATAAAAATTGGATGTCAATTTGTTATTATTATTATCATTTTGGATACAATTGCTGCATTTGTTAATTATTAGTAATACTATTTGTAAAACCCAAAAAAAAAAAAAAAACCAAAAACTATACATATATAATTTATTATATAATGAATAATAAGTAAGGAAAATCTCTCCAAACCAATAGAATCTCTCCAGCGTACCTACCTTCCCCATTTAGATCCAAAAAATCTTCCCCCCAACAAATTAAAAATGGCAAAATATCAAAATTCTCCCCCAAAATTTTGAAACATAATCAAATAGTTTACTGCTTACTCCTTCTTCCTACTTGATAAATATCTTAATACCATTTCCCTACTTCCATCCGTTTTTTTGTCTGCACATCTTATCTTAGTTTTTTGTCAAATTTTTATTTGTGATAGTTTTGCTAATCTTTTTTTTTTAAGTTTTACGTGCATTCTTCAAGTGAATGAGATAAGTTTTTATAATATAATTTTTTTTATACTCAGTTTGATGCTCTAAATTTATTTTTTATATGTAGGTTCATTGAAAAAGATTGATCAAACTAAGGTGCAGTTGAAGATCGTGAAAAGAGATCTTAGGAGAAGACTATATTAAGATTGATTAAGTTAAGGTGCAATTGAAAATCGTGTAAAGAGATCTTAGGAGAAGACTATACTTCTTTGGAACTCGAACAAGATGGTGTCTTAGAAGAATTATATATTTCGATTATTCTCAAAATTGTAAAACACAATTATATGTAACTTGAAAGTTATTTTATCATTCGAAAAAATAAATTTGTGGCTATATTTTGTAACTTTTTTCATTAACAAAGCTTGTAGAGAATTTTTTTCATTTGTAATAATGAAATTGTTGAAATTTATTTTATTTTTTTTAGCTACATTATAAAAATTATTATGACTAATAATGCTTGTAGTAATATTCTTTAATTCGTAGCAATAAATTTTGTAATTATGACTAAATTGATATAAAATTACCAAAAAAATATATTTTTACTTTCCATAGCAAATTAGAAGAATTAGCTATAATTTATATATTTCATGGCAAAAAGAATGAATTTTTAGCTTTGTAGCAAAATATTTGTGACAAATACTTTAGTTTTATAGCTATAGATTTTCTAACTTGTAGCTAAATACAAGCATTGTTATGACAAGATTAAAAATATAAAATAGCCACAAATATTAAATTTTCATAGCAAAAAAATCAAGTCATTTGCCACAACAGAATATATTGTGTCTACAATATAAAAAATTGTTATAGATTTAATTTGTTGTGGCAAAAGAGCAAAATTATTTGTCATAATTATATATTTTATAGTAAGAACTTCTTACCGTCATAGCTATAACATAATTGTTTTTGTAGCTATAAGTATTAGTCCTTAGCCACGGACCATGTAAAATCTGTAGCTAATGTTTAGCCACGCTATATCTAGCCACGAATGCTACAAAAAATTATTTTATAGCTAAAATGTTTAGCTATGAAAATTTTTATATTTAGCTACGATGCATTTTGTACCTTTAAATGCATTTTCTTGTAGTTTCATATGCATTAAACTCATTTTGGTGTGGCTTAAATTTTTTTTTTGTTTATTGTTTATTAATTTTTCTATTAAGTATTTATATGATATTTTTAAAATCCTGATTGTCACGTTGTTGTTGTTGTTGTTATTATTATTATTATTATTATTATTATTATTATTATTATTATTATTATTATTATTATTATTATTATTATCTAATGTAATATTCTTTAAGATCAAGAGATATATGTGCATTTTTTCTACTATATTTTCTTTTCTTTATTTCTCCTTTAGTTTTGTTTCAAGAAGTTCAAAACTTTGGTAAATTATATTTTGTAATTATTGTTATAGCAATATTTATATAATTCGCACAGTATTTGTATACACTTGTATAATTCGCTATACAATTCATAGTTTCTATATAACGTTTGTATATTTTACTATACAATTTATGCATAAGATTGTATAATTCACTATGCAATTTACAGTGTTTGTATATTTTGATATACAATTTGATTCGCGTACAACTGTTGTATAATCACACAACATTTACACAAATCACGTGAATTATACAAAATTTAAATTATAATTACAGCTAGATATTTACTGCGGGCCATAATTAACTCAAACTACAACTATATTAGCTAATTAACTAGTATATGTTTGCTTATCCACATTTCCTAAATAGAATATGAGTATATTTTTTGGAGATAAGTATCAAAAACACACTTAAACTATCCTTTTTTTAGTTTCACACCAAAACTAGTAGAAGTGTGAGTTTCATACCTAAACTATCACTTATTAGTTTGAGAAACACAGCTCAGTGGTGTGTGTAACACACTCTCTTTTATTGGAGAAAACGTTGTCATATGGCATGTAACATTGAAAAAAATTAGTGTATGTAATACACTCTCTTATAATTGAAAAATACATTGCCACATAGCATGTCGTTGTCATATGGCATGTCACATTGAAAAAAATTAAATAAACTATTTATATTAGTTAAAAGTAAAAGATTAAAGTATAAATTTATTTTTTTAAATAATTATTTTAAAAAAAATAAAATTTAAAATATTTTTTCTACCTACTCCACCACTCACACCCCGGCGTATCCCCTACCCACCCAGAACAATCCCCGCCCTTTTATTTTTTGAATCTCTTTATAATTTTTTTTTAAAGTTCAAACTTCAGTCCATACTTCACTCCTACCTAAAAAATTGATTTTTTTTAAATAAATAAAATTCTATCCGCCTGCATCTAACCCCCGCTCCTAATTTATTTTTATATTTTTTTATTTATTATAGATATGTACACATATTTTTAGAAAAATATTTTTCTACTTGTTTATCGAATATAACAAAAATAAAATTTTATTTTAAAAAATCTTACGATAAATAAAAATAATTAAAAAAATAAAAGCGGAGGATTAGGTGGATATAGAATTATTTTTTCTAAAAAAAATTAAAATAATATCTAAATTATTATTTTAAGAGGGAGATGAAGTAAGAATCTTGTTTAAAAAATAAACATTGGTTTGTTTGAGGGGTGCAGTAATAGGAAGTGGTGTGGTGGGGTAAGAAAAATATATATATTTTATTTTATATTTTTAAAAATAATAATACTTTCATATTTAATTTTAACTTATACTATAACTTATTTATTTTTTGCAAAGGTAGAATA
This sequence comes from Solanum virginianum, assembly GCA_000787875.1. NCBI lineage: Eukaryota > Viridiplantae > Streptophyta > Magnoliopsida > Solanales > Solanaceae > Solanum > Solanum virginianum. The sequence continues at coordinate 17,360 of DF360767.1, read as the reverse complement.
TTTTGTTCATGCGGAGTGTGAAGTGACATTTTTTAAAGCATAAAAAAATATTGTACACATACCATAGTGAGAGTAAAATAAAAGATAGAAGTTTCTTTGTCAAACTAATAAGTGATACTTTAGGTATGAAATTTATACTTCCAATAATTTAGATATGAAACTAAAAAAAAAAAACAAGTATCTTTTTGACACTTATCTCTATTTTTTATAAATTAATTAATTTATTACATATATTTAAAATTATATCTTTCTTAATACGACTCGGTACATAAATATTACAAATCTATTGATATATATGGAGTGCGAACCATCCACATGCGCAGTATATCGTAAACCAAATTTTCATTAAATAGACATGCATAATCTTCAAAAATATTAAGCTGGAGAATTAAACCTGCATCAGTCTTAATGGATGATTCAGAAGAGGAGCAGAGGAGCACATAAATTTTATCCCAAACTTTAGCAATACTGGCCAAAAATTAAATAGTACAACTTAAATAATAGGATGAAAATTGTCTATGGATGCCCAAATGGATCAACTGTATAATTATCTTTACATATTTTCAAGCAAACAGATACATATATTTCTTACATGATTATGAATGTTCAGCTAGGTAAAAACTAATTGCAACACTTATGAGCAATGCACTGCAATTTACATGGAGGGATCTTTTCCGAACCCCATTAGAGCATGTGTTAAAATCATCGAAGCTCTACGAGATGCCTCCATCATGCGCCCAACAAGTGGTACCTTCACTGTCTCCCTATTCCGTAAAGGTTTCTTATCCCAGCTGCAAACATTCAAAAACAGGAATAAACTATACAATCAAATATTATATTATATAGAACATATATGGCAAGACGAGTGAGGGTTGCTCAGTTGGTGAAACGCCTCTACCTTTTAGCCAATTGGTCGAGGGTTCAGTCATGTTGTAGCAACGAGGAAGTACGACTTAGCTAGCCTCATTCGTTTTGCCAAAAGGAGAGCATCTTTTGGAAAATTGTCATGTGACGAGTAGAGAGAGCTAGATAAATAAATTATACAGCGAAACATCATATATAGAGTATATTTGGCAAGACGAGTGAGGGTTTGCTCAGTTGTGAGACTGCTCTACTTTGAGTTAGTTGGTCGAGGGTTCAAGTCACATTATAGCAATGAGGGGATCACAACTTAGCAAGCCTCACTCGATTACGTGTATCGAACATGTGAATTTGCATAGAATTTGAACATACTTAAAGAAGTACACCATGCAGATTGCCTCTTACATAGTTACATTTACACAAACTGACAAATAGCATTACGAACTCATGGCAAGAAGCCAAGAGAAGGTTCAGCATTTTCCTTGTTGAACTAAACATTCAAGTATTCTTCATGTGAAACACATACGTACCAGTCTTCGTGACGAACAATCTTTCCTCCTTCCGTGTACAACTTGATTAGTGATATCATATGAATGTCTTTCCCCAAGAACTTATAATATTGTTTGTTGTCAATTAAAATCTGAAGCCATCAACCATAATGTCAAGAGTCCTAAAATAGAGAATAAACAAAGTGAAAAGAAGAAGCAATATGATGGAGGGATCTAAAACCTCTTTATTTCCAGGAGAAATTTCTTTCTCTGTGACGTTGTACTCCACGATTCTTGACTCACTGAAGACCTGAAATGTACAAAAGGGCAACAGTTTGAATTATTCACAGACAACAATTCCAAACCTAAAGAAAGACACAATATGGTAACGGATTGATCAACTTTAAAAAGAAAGGGTCGGCTAAGAACTATTGACGTAAGTCATACTTGTTACAGTCACTCAACGGAGATTTTCCTCTTTAATTGGATACAAGATAGATGAACAGGTATGAGCTTAGAACTGATGAAATTCGGGAAAAACATGGAAAGCCATTAAAAAAATGAAGGACGATGCAGTAGATTGCTATACAACAATTCCATCAAACCTAACTAGTGCTGCAAGGTTTTCCAGGACATTTTAGCACTTAGCAGTAAACTTCTAAAGATTCTGTAGCAATGTGAATGGTGCAGAATATCAACAAATAAACACTTGTCTGGACTATATACGTCGAGAACCTTAGATATTTTCGTGATGCATCTTTTCCGACAACAAGATTATCATGTCCATATTTTAGAAGCAAAACTGATTTTTAAAACTGCATTACCCAATGGGATTTCCCAAAAGGTTCTTGTCTATTTCTTTTTATTTTTCTTTTCGCAATAAAGTGTATCAATCTAGAATAGTAGGAAACTACAAAATAGTATGAAATAGGACATTTAGCAAGGAGGAGATTATTTAGACCTTCCCGAGTGAATAAAATGACGATTTTATCTGCTTTACCCTGCAATCAATAGTATAGTTCATAATCAGCCTTACTAATACAGAGGATAACAAAAGTAGCTTACAAGTTATGAATGGTAGAATTGAAAGGAAACAAGCTATTTATAACTAGATGCGTGAAAGAAAGACAACCGAAAGCACGCACTATGCTGAATTTTTACTTGGTACCTCCCAATCCAACCAACCAACAACATACACAGTGTAATCACACATCAGGGATCTCGGGAGGTGTAGTGTGTACGTAAGCCTTACTCCTACCTTGGGAGGTAAAGAGGTTGTTTTTGATAAATCCTCGAATCAAGTAAAGCCATTACAAAGCAGTTTGGACAAAAAGAAAACAACAGGAGTCAGGAGTGAAGAAGCCAAGCCAACATACTAAAGAAAGCACGAAAAAGCCATTTATAGCTGAAATTGGTTCCTTTTGTGCTCCTCATTTCTAACACAACAAAAATGTGTTGAAAGCGAATTCAGGCCCCATTTCTCTTATTGGAAGGATAAGCCTACTTTGACGACGACAAATCTTGTAAACTTGAGCATCAGTTAAGCATAAAAGAGTCGGACTCGAGTTAATTAATTCTAATTCGGAAATACAGAAGTGCTTGATTTTCAGATTTCATAATCACTAGGTGTGAAGGGGTAGAGACTAAATAGTTTTTCGTTATCTTCTTTATTATCATATAAAGTGATTGCAGTGAAAAATTCTGCAACTGAAGCATAAAAAAAAAAAAATTCTTGCTCCTATTCACCATGATGGATTGAAGGCACACGGCAACATTTTTCTACTACTAAACAAGGGTTCTATAAGATAGACAAGCATACCCCTCTGCACGCATAAGGGGATCTTCAAACGTTGCATTTGGAGCATATATCTCAAAATCTTGTGCCTTGGCGCATGATGCATATCTGAAATTTATTTGCAGAAAGCTGGTGAGCACAATTACTATTAAAAATGATTCATTAACTAATACGCTACTGATTAGCAGATATCACTAAGACAACAACTGCACTTCTATTCCAAACAAGTTGGAATCGTCTATATGAATTTTCACTATCTATATCACTATATTTAAGCCTGTCTTGGCCCCATATTATGAAGTTTTAGTTTTCAGTGCTAGAAGTTCTCATCATTCTACTGGCATATAAGAGTATGACAAGACTAAAAGATTTCTAGCAAACACTGAACCTAAAGTAAACTTGCTAACATGACTAAAAATTAATCCCAACGTCCATTACATGAAACCAAGGGGATTAAGTTGAATTATACTCAACCTCAAGGATCCAAGTAATAATCACCAAATATAGACTAGCTTTACTTAGGAGGACAGCCTGGGAATAACGGGTAAAATTGTCAGTCATATGATCAAGAGATCACAAGTTCAAGCCATGAAAACAAGCGTTCAATAAATACTTGTGGTCCGACCTTTTCTGAATCGGTGCATAATGGGAGTTAAGTGCACCAGACTACCTTTTTAGATTGGTTTTACTTTTAAGTCTCTAATTAAAAGAACAAAAACTTATTTGGAAATAATCAAACCATATGGCACAATGAATTCCTTTACCTAAAATCTAAGAAAGTAAAAAGCTAAAAAGAAAAAAAAAAGATTCAATTGAGAGTAAACTCACAAATTGAGAAGATGTGGAAGTATATAATGAGAAACAGGATTTGAGGGATTATAATCACCAGCACTTTGCTTGAACTGCCCTTCTTCATCCTTTAGTCCTACACAAATTCATAAAATTAATAGCCTAACAAACAAAAAAAATAGACAAAAAAAATTTAACCAAAAAATACCTTTGGAGTGCATATTTTCCATAGGGGGTTGGAATATATTGTTGTTGATCACAAAAAAAGACAAGTAGGAGGGGTATAGTGTTGTAAGTCTAGTAAGAGAATTGAGATGGAAAGAGCTAAGCATACCTACACAAGAATGGAGAAAAAAAAAAGAGGTGATATATAAATAGGATAATTAATCTTAAAATTAATTCTAAAAAATATCTCCATCTCAAGTCGATTAGTATAAAATTATATAATAACTTATTTGAAAAATAGTTATTATTATATTTAATTAATAAATTATGTTAAAATTAATTATTTTATAGGAATTATTTTTGTCCATATTATGAGAGATTAACAATACTAAAACATTAATTTTAGAATAATTTATTCTTCAATTAAAACATATTTTAATTTATCTTTATTGCATGAATTAGACATTAAAACTTACCAAATCATCATTAATTTACGTACCATCACATTTGTACTAGGAATCCACAAAATACTGTAAAAAAATGAATTGAAATTAAATTAAAATATCTAAATATACTATCTCAAAATTAAAATAAATAATTATTGTACGAGATCTATTTTAAATATCTATGTATATTTTTTTAATTTTTTTTTTAAAAAGGAGAAATTAAGGGAAGTTTGAAAGTTGGTATGAGAGGCTTAATGGTGCTTTACGTGGACCTATTCTATCCATTTGTGGCCATCAATTTTCAAAGCCCTAACACGTGTAACATTCATGCACCAAAAAAATGGGGTGGGAAGGTGGGGGGCGGGGGGGTCATGGAAAAAAATGGATTATCAGCTGCATATATATCTAAAATTTATTTTTATCATCAATTTTAAAAAATCTTTATTTTTTTAAAAATATCTCAAAAAAATTATATAAAATAAAAAAGAGAGTATATCTACATTTTAATTGATGATACCCAATAAATTAGATAGCACCTCATGCCCCTTAATTTTTTAATTTAGAGTCAATATATTTTTCATTATAAAAAATAGGTCGTATGCGTTTACTTATTAAATTATATAAAAATTTAAGAGTTTACTTGTACATTATTTAAGTTAGAAGTCATAAATGTCAATTGAGATCAAATTAAAGAATAATTAGATATATTATGTTGATTTATTATAGGTTTAAGCTAGTATTTGATTCTAAATTTTCAAATATTTTTGGTGAGTTATTCTTGACAAGTTTTGATAAAGTTTCATCATGGGTTTGACCCCAAAATTTTTAAGAATATTTGACTATTTCAAAAAATAATTATACTCGTGAATTTTAAAAATTATTAAAAATATTAATAAATTTATATAATCATTATATACGTTAAAAATAACCTTATAACATAATTTATAACAATTAATAATTACAAAATAATAATATAGATAAGATTAATATATTAATAATATATTTAAACTTATGACTAATTCAATTGAAATTATAATCTATTAAAAATAAATTATTCTTTTTTTTCTAATCTCATCATTCAAATCATAATTCAAGACTTTTTCAGAGGTATTTTATTGCTAAACACAGCTTTCTCAATTTTTTAACAAAAGAATATATTTCAACAAAAATTAATGAAAGAAACATTTAAATTGATTGGGTTACTTTTTTGGTAAGTACTATTTGTAACTCTTTTGAGTATTTTCAGTAAACTGTTCTTTTGATATTTATTACAGGCCTAAAGATGGAATTTTAGCATACCGTAAGGGTAAATTTTGACTTGAAGCTCATAATTTCCCCAGCTTTTTTTCTGCTCTTGTTGAATTTTCTTTGTACTATGTTTATCATATAATTTTCTATTATTTTATTATTTTTTTTGAGAATTTATAGTAATTTCTTATTTTGTATACATTAGTCTAGCATATAGTATTTTAGTATTCTTTTTTGACTATTGTATTTGTACAATAGTTAGTTATTTTTATTTTATGCACTTTTAGTCAAGTTTATAATTAAGGACGTATCCTTTTTATTAGAAAAATATATGTATCTTTTATTATAAAAATGATATATATACACATGCGTGCGCACGCACACACTAATAGACTTGAAGAAGATAAAATATATCATGTGCAATATAAAATTTATATAAATTATTTTGATATAAACGTGCAATACACATTGTTCTCAGAACTAGTATACTATAAAAGGATATAAAAATACTCTTCTTTCATATCAAATACCACCTAAAATGTGAAAACACGGGACAAAAATATCTCTAATTAAAGAACTACAAAGCTGTGGATAATATGGATATATCTATTTATTCATTGGTTTAATCATTTTTTTTAATCTATATGAAATATTGGTGGGTAGAATATATATTTTTTTTTATGACAATTTATTTTTTTATCAGCCCATGTTGTCTGATTTGATCGATTCATTTAGAGTGATTAAAAACAATACAATTTATCTAAATATTATATTTATCAAAATGATGAAATATAATATAATATAATACAAAGTCATATTATCAGATTATATATTATAAAATAATAAATAACAACCCTGCAAACAAAGATTAAGTCAACTAGTGAAGAATCACGATATAAGCAAGGCAGTGCCAAAAATGGACGATCAGTAGCATTACTTCTTTGCCGGCATATGCATTGGTTAAAAACAATGTGGATTTATTAATTTGGTACGACGAAAGTCATATGTCATGTAAAATGATTTTCTAAAAAAAATTATTCATGAAAAATATTTGTTTAGAGAATATTTTATGATATTTGACACGACGAATGAAAAGTAATTTTTTAGAAGTTTTTTTTTTATATAGAGTTTATTCATAATAATGTGTTAGTATTAAGTAGCGTGAAATCAACAGTGAGGAAAGTCGTTTCCCCCCTTTTGATCAAAAATGACATTCATCGTACTAAACATGTACCCATGTATGTTTCCTGGGAATATAAAAACAATAATATCCTTGGTAAATTTTCAGAAGTGGGATTTGTGTGTATGCAAACTTTATGTCTACTTTTTATCAGATATAAAGACTGTATTCGAAAGACTCTTTGCTCAAGAAAATAATTTTAAAAGTATATTCTAAAGAAATGCAAGAATTAAATAAGTTATGATGAAAATATATTTTCCTATGAATATTTAGTGAAAACTAGAAACAAGTAGCACCAAAGCATAGAATATTTAATTTGCATTGATGGAGAAACCAATAGATGGCCAAATCTATTTAAACAAGAACATGTAAAACTCAAATTTGCAACAGAAAATAGGAAGATATATAATAATAGAGTGGCTAGATACATATGGATTCAATATTGCGAATGAGAGTTCTAACCACATTCTTCATAATTGGAATGTTGTGGTTTAGTAATTTTGTCAGAAGTGAACCAAATACCAAAGAGTTGAACCATATATGCAATGGCAATAAGTATGATAAGAGTGGTCCATTTGCACTAAGTTTGAGTTATGTTGTTGAAGCATTACAAAATGTGACACCAAATCAAGGTTATGATTACTACATAACATCTCCATATCCTAATGATTTAGCTTATGGCCATGCTACTTGCAACTCCATTATTGAATTTTCAGATTGTGGTCTTTGTCTTAGTAGTGCAAAATCATTCTTGTTGAGTACTTGTGATGGTAGCATTGGAGCTCAAGTCGAATTTGTTGATTGCTCAATGAGGTATGAGCAGTACTCCTTCAGCTAAAAAACTAGAGCCTGCTCTTGTTGTCACAATCCACGGAGATTCAATCATTTGTTGGTCCGATTGTCTTTTGAGGATATTCGTCTTTGATTTTTTGTGTAACCCTAATTTCTATATCGTCTCGTTCATCTCTTTTTTTGTTTCCATTGTTTTGTTGTTGTAATGTGTTGCTGATTTAAAATTTCAAATTGTTTTTGTTAAAATTGCAAAACATTTCCAGTTTATGTCAGAAGATCTACCACTAGTTATCTAATTTAGGTCAACAAGGAGGATTTAGAACTCGGTAACTTGAAAAAACTAAAATTTTGAGAGTTTAATTACACGGGATAAATGAATACAAGAAGGAATTTCGACAAGTTCCTATGTCCATCCTAAGCCAGCAACCACAACACCCATGCGTTCCAGATGATTGTCCCAATTCAGAAACTCGGTCCATCGAAATGGTAGGGTGAAGATCAACAACAAAAAAAAAAACAGAACAATCAGGGTAGTTGACACTAGTTGTGTGCTCTTTACATATGTTTTCTTTGAGCAAATTGAAACCATCATGGAGGCATCGGTAAACCATTTTCATCTATGACCGACAATAATCAATGGTACGCAAATATAAATATAAAAGCATGGGCTCATATTTAGTCCAAGACTAATAATTATAAAACATGAATGACAAATAAAATTTGAAAAAAAAATAATACGATAAATAATCAATTGTTTAGTGTCCTCTTCAAGAGAATGGAGGCTCACTGGGAAGGAAAAAGTATGTCTTAGAGCCACAATGACAACACTGAAAAAACAATAATACGATAAAGAATACCCTCTCCTTTTCTCAAATATATACATTGATCTTCAACCGAAAACATATGGATACAGTTTGAGTGGAATTGGCAATAAAGCAGGAATATTATTGAATCAGAAATATTGGAATATTACCAGCAATCGCTCCAGCATGGTTGTTCTTGAGCTCATCGACCTTTTCTGTCTTCTCTAAATGAAGAGACAGTTGGTGATGCGCAGACAGTGATGTGGATTGTTTCCACTGAAGCATGAATTAAATCAGTCTAACTAGGCCCCAATATGGACAGTCTACCCATGCTGCCAGAAAATTGCGAAAAATACATCTAGCACATAACATGGGCTGTAAAATGAACGATAAAGTAGATAAGAGAGAATAGCTTGCATTAATCCTGTCATACATTTTTGCCTCCAATTCTAAGGATTCCCAGAGTAGTTCCAGGAACAGGAGCTTCTGTAAGCTTGGTAGCTTTTGCTACTACCTTTTTAGCAAATGCACTTAATAATAACCCATACATTTGACAAGCCAATTCTTTAATAAATGCCAGCAAATTTCTAATACCTAAATCTTTAAGAGAACCTACCAGGAGGGACTCCAAGCAGATCTCAGGAAACACTTCAGAAAACTCATTTACAATCGGGACTGACTCAAGTGTAGGGGACTCAACATTATCATACTTAACTCGCACAAGATGGTAGATACAACCTTCGGGGATTAGCTTTCTAGCTCTAAGATAGGAAATAAACTTGCCCTTTGGTGCAACAAAACTCTCCTTCCACTTTATGACTGGTTCATTAGGAAATTGGAACTTAACAACTCGGGTCCTACAATTAACGGAGGCATAATAGGCATGGAGCCAATCCATACTAAGGATCACATAAAAGTCAACCATCTCCAACTCTATCAAGTCAACCACGGTATCCCTATGATAGACGGATACTACATAATCTCTATAAACCCTCTCGGCTAGGATAGACTCACCAATAGGAGTGGAAACAGAAAAAGCTTTAAGCAAACACTCTGGAAGAACCCCAAACCTACTAGCCACATAGGGAGTCATAAAAGATAAAGTGGCACCCCGGTCAAGCAATGCATAACAATCAAAAGTAAAGACTCGAAGCATACCCGTAACAACATATGTTGCCACCTTCTAATCCTGACGATTACCCATTGCATAAAGACGGTTTGTCCTGCCTTCTGCACCTGTAGTAGTGACCCTCTGATGACTGCCAGATGGGGGTGCTACAGAGGACTGTGCTTTATTACTTCTCTCACCTCATCTCCTCCTCGGGCACTCATTCTGGAAGTGACCAGTCTGTCGACATATGTAACAAGCATCTGTGCCCACACAACACTCACCCAGATGAAGTTTGCCATACTTGTCACAGGGTGGCTTTCCCTTCGAACCTTGGGTCACACTAGCCTGAGATTGAGAACCCTGAGCCTTGAAATTCTGGTGACCATAAGACTTCTGCTCATATGTATTTTGTTGGATGGGCGCACTCGCTGCAGAGGGTGCATAATTAGAAGACCGCTTTCAAAAGTGGGATTTATAACCCTTATTCTGTCTCTATTGGCTAGTCTTATGCCCTGCTGATTTGACTTTCTTGCTCAGATGCTATTTTTTATCTCTCTTTTTATCTGCCTAGGTTTGTTGGGCATATACCATAATCCTAGAGATGCCCATACCTGGGATCAACAATGCTGCTCTATACTCCTTCTTCACATACCTGCCCAAGCCAGACACGAACTTTCTCATCCTTGCCCTCATGTCTTGGACCATCTCAGGAGCATACCTAGACAGCTTAATAAACTTAAGACTGTACTCCTTAACTTCCATCCCTTTTTGCTTTAAGTTCACAAACTCATCAACCTTCGCCTCCCTCAACCTCTTGGGGAAAGAAGTGGACAAGGAACGTAGTCTTAAACTCATCCCACTCAGCAGGCTCAACATCTTCACCTCGACTATCCTTCTACTGGTTGTACTAGATGTTCGCAACATCTTTCAGCTGATAGGAGGGAGGCAAACTCAACTCCTTCAACCTCAGTAGCATGCATGGCCCTCAAAACCTTCCACATCTCTTCGATGAAGTTCTGCGGATCCTCCTTAACCTTTGACCTCATATAAATTGGTGGGCTCATCCGTAAGAATTCTTTGAGCCTGGTTGCAGTTATGGGCTCTTGGGAGCTGGAACTCGGGCCTGAAGACCTCAACTATTACCCTGGGAGGCCACTAGTTGGGTGAGCATAATAATGGCTCCCCTAAATTCTGCCTCTGAGGTGGAGGCGGGCCATCACTGTGCAGGGGGCGCCTGTGGGACCTTAGCAGTTCTGGCTAGTCAACCTCATCTCCTCGTCCCCATCTGAGTAGGGACCTCTGGTGGGGGATTCTCTGCATTTAGAGCTGAGGTATCTCTCTGGGCAGCAGTACATTTTGGAGGCATAATCTGCAAACGTGTAATGCACTAATTAGAAAGGAGTTTTCATAGAGTTAAACTCTATCGCACGAACTCAGAATATAAAAGAAGGGTAACCATTCCTAATATCCTATAGCCTTTTACTTATGAAGTGTGGTGCACAACACACCCATAAACAAGACTCTACTAGACGCGACTGCATAGACTCCCTAGGACTCTTGAACTCTATGCTCTGACACCAAGTTTGTCATGCCCCGGAAGGGTACCCTAGACGTAACTGACACTCAGAGACTATTACTAATCCTCAAGCGAACCACTTGGTCTCATGACAGTCATTCAATCAACAATACAATGGAAAAATTAGAAATATCAGATATATACTAGTGGGCAACACCACCCCCTTCATATCTACATCAAGAAATAAGGGTCATAGGCCACAAGACTAGTCTCAACATCCATAACATAAGATAGAGTTAAGGAAACTCAATTTAGAAAGGGGAAAGACCCCAACATCAAACCATCATCTCTATGTTTATGAAACCTCTACTTCTATAGTCTAGGAAGGTATCATGACAGGCCATGACTACCACAAACTCAAAAGAATAGCTTAAATCATATAGAAAGAAAATAAATGGTATCCTCCGAATACAGGGGAGGACTCACCAATGTCTGGAACTAGGAATGCTGAACCTCAACGACGCGTCTGTTGAAGTCCTCTATCTTTCGTATCTGCATTATAAATAGATGTATCACTGAGTGGTATCAGTACGTGGAATGTACGATATGTAAAATAACTGAATAACAATAAGGGCAAAAGTAACATGGAATAATCTTAACTCATAAGATACACACTCAGAATGATAAGCACTCATCTCGGGTAAGAATAAGAACTGGACATTAACTCATCAATATCAATCTAGACTCAAGCCATAAACTCAACATCGGAGTACTATTAATAAGGAACCTAGCTGGAGTTTCTCTAATCAACAACCATCACCTATGAGCCAGTGATGATACAACAAAAAATGTAGTTGTGACATTTACCCAGTACCTTGCCGAGGTAAAGGACGTGGCATCTGTGGATCTATAATAACATCAAGCCCTCTTTTGGGACTAAGGAAATATCTATTTTCATGGTCCAATCCTCTCCTACACTGGCGACGTAGTTAATAAGTGCGAGTAGGACTCACTCTTACTCATTTCGGTGCTCAATACTCCTCCTAGGACTCAATATGCTCATAAACATCAAACATCAAGATTTTCAGCATATGATCTCTTTTGGACAAGGAACATCAACTCAGCTCATCAACCATAAACTCAATGAATTAGGAACATTCTTTTAGGATTAAGTTCAACTTCTTTAAGACTCTAAAGACATCAATCTCATCAATATCATCATCAACACACTCACTTCAGGGCCAGAACCACAAAACAAGTATATTTATATCATCAAGGCTCTAGACATCAACCCCTAAATTCATTCTTGTAATCTTTAACAAGGAAATCATGTAGAGTTTTACATAATAATTCAAATAAGCCATTTAAGCAATAATTCAAGTTTGTGATGATCATCAACTTACGAAAATACATAAGATAGGTATAATTTTCAACAAAATATTCAAGAATTTAATATATATAACTCATCATATTCAACTATCAACTTACTTTAATCAATGGGGCATATGGAAAAATAATTCCATGTTTTGGGTTAGCCTTTCATACCTAGGATGAAGAATAACTTAAGCTTCTTCAAGGAATTGACCCCAGATCTTGAAATCCTCAAGTTTTCTCTTCTTTCTCCCTCAAGAATTCTCTCTTAGAAGCTAGGGAAAATGGGTTTTAAAACCCTTAATCTGAAGCAAATGACCTATATACACATTTTTAGGACTTAGGAGTGATTGGGGAATGACCAAAATGTCCTTCTCGTAATAAAAGAATAAAATTTCACCTCGTAACATCATGTCCCCCATGCGTCTGGGGTGCAGATATGTGTACTTCGCGAAGATTCTCAAAACACATTCTTTCCTAAAAATTAAAAAAATTTACCACGTGTAAGTCCGTGCCTCAGGCACGTCGCGCCCTGGCATGCATGTCACACCCCGGGAGGGTATCCTAGGCGTAACTGGCACTTAGAGACTATTGCTAGTCCCCAAACGAACACCTAGTCTCATCACACTCGTTCAATCAGTGAATTGGAGAAAGACATTCAAAATTTTTTTAAAGAGAAACTATCAATGGGCTACAAAACTTATCACTATGTCTATCCTATGAATAAGAATAAAAGGACGATCTCAGTATAAAGAAGGAAAAGGGGGAAAAAGAAATCCCAACATCATTCATCATCGGTCTATGTCTATGAAGCCTCTATAACTACTGTCTAAGAAGGTACCATGATAGGTCATGACTACCATAATCTAAAGAAATAACTTCAGCAACAGAAAAGGGAAAATAAAGATATCCTCCGAATGCAGGGGAGGACTCACCAAGTCTCAGTCTGAAAGTCTGGGAACCTCAACGATTCGGCTGCTGAAGTCCTCTGTCTACTGAATCTGCATCATAAAATGATGCAGCGCCAAAGGGGCATTTGTATGTGGAATGTACTGTATGTAAAACGAGCTAAGTAAACAATATAGGCAAGACAATATAGTATGACACCAACTTATCAATCACTCGATCTCAACTCAGAATAAGGAACAAGACTTCATCACATCACTATCAATCAAGACTCATACTATCACATCAATCTCAGAATACTATCAATATGAAACCTACCTGGAAGTTTCTCTAACCGATAACCACCACCTATGACCTGGTAATGGTACAACGAAGAGATATCGTTACCATATCCGCCTAGTACCTTGTCAGGGTAAAAGATGAGTCTATCAGGGGATCCCAAAAGTCTATCGAGTCCTCTGCGAGACAAAGAAAATATTCACTTTCATGATCCAATCCTCTCCTACGCTGACCACATAGTTAATGAGTGCGAGTGAGACTCACTCTTACTTATTTTGGTGCTCATACTCCTTCCAAGACTCGACATGCTCATAAGTCTATGAATACATCAAGAATTTTCATCACCTAGCCTCTATGGGCAAGAAACCTCAACTCATTCCATCATCTATCTACTCAAGGTATAGGATCATCCTTTCAAGGTTAATCTCACTCTCATTTAGACTCTAAGAACTCTAATCTTATCATTTTCAATCATTAATACATTGATATCAGGACCCAGACCACAACAATTAAGCACACTTGCATAATCAAGGCTCTAGACATCAACCCCTAGGTTTATTCAAGCAATCTTTAGCAATTGAACATGTATAGTTTGCAAAATAGTTCAAATAATCAGTTAAACCAGTAATCCAAGTTATGATGATCATCAAGTTAAGATAATATATAGAAATTAAAGATAATTTTCAAGAAAATCTTCAAGAATTGCAACACAATACCTATCAACTATCAACCTACTACATTCACTAGGGCACATGGGAGAATAATATCATGTTCTGGGTAGCCTTTACATACCTAGGATAAAGAATTTCTAAGCCTTCTTCAAGGAATTGAAACCCAACTTGAAACCCTCAAGCTCTTTCTTCTCCTTCTCTCAGAATTTATGTTTGGACTTAGGAAAATAACGGGTTTCTGAAACCCTTCATACGAGATTAATACTTAAAAACACATTTTGGGACTTAAAAATGGGTTGGGAAAGAAAAATCATCAAAAAAATTATACTGGTATGTGACGCCCCAAAGGCACAGAGCAGTACATTTTGTGAATTTTTGAAAATTTCAAGTTTCCATCAAAAATAGAAAAAAAAGAACCAAAGTGTTACTCTGCACCACTTCCGCGTTGTGCCAAGGGCACGGATCAACATTGTCTCAATATTAATTAGCAAGAATTATTTTTTGATCTGGTTGCTCTTAAATCAGGTCGAGATCATTTTTCCACTTGATTTTTCATGCTGATCGCAAATCTGGTCTTGGATTTTCCATCGGAGCTTTGGAGGATGTATTATGCGCACGATTACATTTTACGGGCATTTTGATAATTTTACGAGATGTTACGTTATCTCTCCCTTGGGATCATTCACCCTTGAATGAAGAGTAAATGTAGAATGAAAACATGAGTAGAATCAAACCTCATCTCACTTGGGAGCTCTCGAACTCTTAACTATCCATCATTTATCTATCTCTGTCTTAGACTCGGGAATAGAATTAATACATCAACTCGAGAATGGAAACATTCAATAACATTAAGGATAGGATATTACCTTCGACATCATCGTTATTCGGTGTGAATAGGTATGGATATCTGAGTTTCATCGCTTCCTCAGCTTCCCACGTAGCTTCCTCAATGAGTTGATTCCTCCATAGAGCTTTGACGAAGGCTATCTCTTTGTTTCTCAGCTTATGAACTTGTCGATCAAGGATATAGACTGAAATTTCCTTATAAGACAGGCTATCCTTTACTCCTGCACTCTCAATAGGAATTGTCAAAGCGAGATCTCTCAAATACTTCTTCAGCATCGAAACATGGAATACCGAATGAATCCTATCTAACTCAGAAGGCAAGTCTAGCTCATAAGTGACCTTCCCAATCCTTCTCATAATCTGGTATGGTTAGATACAACTTGGACTCAACTTTCCCTTTTTACTGAATCTCATGACACCCTTCATGGGTGACACCTTCAAGTACACCCAATCATCCACCTCAAACTCCAAGTCCCTTCTCCTCATATCTGTATATGACTTTTGGGGACTTTGCGATATCTTCAACCTTTCTCTGATGACCTTCACCTTTTCCATAGACTGGCGGACAAGATCAGGTCCAATTAATTCAGCTTGACCAATCTTAAACCAGCCAATCGGTGATCTACATCTCCTCCTGTATAATGCCTCATAAGGGGTCATTTGAATGCTGGCATGGTAGCTGTTGTTGTATGCGAACTCAATCAATAACAGATGATCATCCTAATTCCCCTTGAAGTCGATGACGTAAGCTCTCAATATATCCTTCAGATTCTGAATGGTGCACTCTGCCTGTCTATCTGTCTGAGGGTGGAAGGTTGTGCTCAGATTCACTCTCGTACCCAATGCCTTCTGAAAAGATCTCCAAAATTGAGAGGTGAATTGCGCTCCTCTGTCCGAGATAATACACAAGGGAACCCCATGTAATCTCAAAATCTTACGAATGTATAATCGGGCATACTCTTCAGTCGTATTAGTTGTCTTGACTGCCAAGAAATGGGATGACTTAGTCATTCTATCCACAATTACCATATCGAATCATGTTGCTTTCAGGATCTCGATAAATCGGTAATGAAATCCATGTTGATCATCTCCCATTTCCATTTAGGAATTTCAAAATTCTATGCTAATACACATGGTATCAGATGTTCAACCTTGACCTGTTGACGATTGGGACACTTAGAGACAAATTCAACAATGTCTCTCTTCATTCCACTCCACCAATAAACTTCCCTCAAGTCGTGGTATATCTTGGTGGAACTAGAATGGATAGAATATCTGAAACTATGAGCTTCGACCATGATTCTCTCTTGAACACCATCAACATCGGACACACACAATCTACCCTGATATCTCAACACTCCATCTCCCTCTTTGGAGAAAATCATCACATTTTGCTTGTGAACCACTTTCTTCAATTGGAATAAGAGAGGGTCTTGGTCTTGCTTTTCCTTCACTTTTGACACTAAGGACGAAGCAGACCCATTCTGAACATTGACCTTGCCTTCATTGTTCTCTTCAAGTTGCACTTCTAGTTGAGCTAATCTATGAACTTCCTTAGCTTATTCTCTCTTCCTATCCTCCACATGAGCATGCTACCCATAGACAACCTGCTAAGAGCATCAGCAATAATGTTAGCGTTACCTGGGTGGTAGAGAATACTCATGTCATAATCTTTGAGCAACTCCAACCATCTCCTCTGCCGCAGGCTGAGCTCCTTCTGACTGAACACATATTGCAAGCTCTTGTGGTCAGTGAACACTTCCACATGCACTCCATAAAAATAGTGACGCCAGATCTTAAGTGTAAACACTATCACTGCTAACTCAAGATCATGGGTTGGATAATTCTTCTCTTGGATCTTAAGTTGTTTGGAAGCATAAACTATTACCTTTCCTCTTTGCATTAGTACACAACCCAATCCAACTCTAGATGCATCACAGGATATTACAAAATCTCCCGTCCCATCGGGCAAAGTCAGAACTAGTGCGGTAGTCAGTCTAGCCTTCAACTCTTGGAGACTCTTTTCACATTCATGCGATCACTGGAACTTGGCCTTCTTCTGAGTCAGCTTGGTCAACGGTGCTGAAAAAGAA
>DF360768.1:78441-96684 GCA_000787875.1 Solanum virginianum | reverse complement strand
CTAACTTGTTAAACTTTCATAAATTACAAGCTTCGGGCATCAAACTCTATTCTCTTACAACTTTAATATCACGTCTTATTTATGTCATAAAAATTTACTAAGAAGAGTTTTAGGAGGTTTTTCATGCACTTCGACTTTCGTTCAAAACTAGAAGTGTTTCAAACTTCGAAACCATTTATTTCTGCTCTATTTAATTCCTTTCCAATCTCAACTCTTCATGAAATTCTAAAGATGAAATTCTAAGTATATAACTCATTAAAGAATTTTTTTTTTAATGGTACAAAAGACTTCGTAATGGGGAACATTCATTATATCAAATTACTTATATTAGAGATCCATATAATACTTGTTCTTCAACCTTTCCAAGTTATCCAAAAATTCATAAATTGGAGTGTTCATGATGAATTAGAAAGAGATCTATGTTACTTTAGTTTCCAAAGGAATGGTAGGATTTCTTTAGGAAACACACTTTCTCAATAACCAACTTGAGTGTATAAGAATCAAAATAGAATAACTGTAGAGATCTATGTTACTTTAGTTTCCAAAGGAATGGTAGGATATTCACAATCAGGTCCTAAGCTTGTGGCCTGCTACTCTGTGCGTCTGTACCTGCGGGCATGAAATGCAGCCCCCGACGAAAGGGGGTCAGTACGAAATACGTACCCAATATGTAAAGCAGAGAGTACAAATATAATTAAAAGTAGTGAGCAATAAAGGTATAGATGCTCTAATGACAAACCAACCCAACTTTATTCTTTCGAACTCTCGATGTCTACAATTTTCGCAATAATGCCATAACTAGTTAGGCTCCATTACGAACTTTAACTTATAAGCTTAGGTCTAAAAATCTTGTGAAAATTTAGATAGCATAACCCCTCAAATAAGGCCATCCCGGGGTTCCAACTTGACCCCACTTAACCAACAACAACAACAACAATAATCATAGAATAACAAGGAGCCATTTTAAACCCCAACACTTCGTTAATTTACTAACGAACTTTACTCCTTACCAAACTGAAAAATAGGGCCAGCAATACACTATACACATACTCAACATATTAAAATACTTCTACAAGCTTCAAAAGTCCAATTATAACATTCAAGCGTCAAACGGAAACTTAAAACGCCAAAGCGCAACATTTCACATTTCTTGCCCAAAACTGTAAATCTGGAAAGTACCCAATTTATGTACATAATTAACATATTAAATCACTTCTATACACTCCAACAATCACAACACAACACTCCAACGCTCAACGAAAACTCTCAGCGCTAAAACGCAACATTTCAATATTTCAAGAACCCAATTTCAACCAACCCTTCCAAGAGTGTATACACACAAGTTCTCATACTCTCTCCATACTACAAGAATCATTTTCAAGTTAATTAAGCCCATACACATAATTTCAAAACAACAAAATCTCATTTACCTCCAAATGTCTCATTTCGAACCCAACAATTTACAACTATAGAACTCACTTAATCAAACCAACTTTCTTGGTTGTTCTATCAATTTAATAATCCCCAAAACATATACAAGCTCAAATTTAACTCAAAAGAAGAGAAAATTCAATTTACCTTCACAACCCTTCCACAACTTTAAATCTTAAATTCTGAATTTTCGAGCATTTTCCCGACAACCCAATGCTTCTACGATGCTTAGGGGATCTAATATAACAAGCTTGTAGCATCAAATCGAAAGAAGAGTGGTTCCAAAACACCAATATACGGGTTATAACAATGTGTAGTTATGTGAAATGAATTGTTGAATGAGATAAGACATTATCAGTGATGTATTACTTTATGTGTTAATGTGAAAATTTATACTGAACAATGATGCATGTATATTGAGTTGATTATTGATGAATAATGATGTAGTTATTAACTTATATTGAGTAGCATTCAACTGAGCTAGGCATCGTGTGTTCCATATCTCATTCACTCATCCCCTATTTGTGTGCTTATCTGCATTAGATTGTGGAAATGAAATAATGGAGAGATATTGATAATTGAGACTGAGGTTTCTACCAGTCGAGGCTATTGAGAGAGATATTGATATTTAGAGCCAAGGTTTCTATCGGTTGTGATATTCTGGGGTCATATTCTAGAGGCCGAAGTCATTTCTAGCATGTGATATTGTCAACGTTATTTTTGGCACTCGAGGTCATATTTCGATGTTTGATATTACTGAGGTAATTTTTAGCAGATACATGATCTATGTGAGACCCCTATGGGTTCTGTCATGAGTTGATCAACGAATTTTTATCGTAGGGCAGACATCCATCATGATTATCTGACATTGCATTGCATCATGCTACACCTCACTCATTGTGACATTATAAGTAGATTATTGAGTTACTTGTTTATATATATATATATATATATATATATATATATATATATATATTCTAGATATGCTCCTTGTTGATTATGTTTCCTTGATTTTTGNNNNGTATTGAGTTACTTGTTTATATATATATATATATATATATATATATATATATATATATATTCTAGATAGATGCTCCTTGTTGATTATGATTCCTTGATTTTTGTGATACTTGCTGAACAGTATAAATAAGTATTTATATATAAATGTATATGTTGTGTGTTACAGAGGTATACAATTGAGATGGAAGGAGTACTAGTGTTCTTCATTACTTTACTTAGGTCTAGAATACACTTGTTGGGTACCATGTTGTTGGGTGCTCACCTTTGCTTCTACACTTCTGTAGGTATTGAGCCTGGTACCTCTTGATCTCTTTCCTTATTTGGTCCGAGCTTTGAGACAATCTAAAAAGTAGCAGCTAATCTCTTTCTGGTGGACCCTTCAGACTTCAGTTTACATACTATTTTTGTTCTATTTGAGAAACAAAAGAATTGAGACTTGTATAAATTTCTTGAATTCTGTTAAAGTAGTGGCTTGTACATGGTTTTACTATTAAGATAGTATTATCGCTATAGCTTCTGTATTATTTTGTTGTTTCCTATTTAGGCTGACTTGCCCTGGTGAATTAAAGTCAAATGTTATCACACTCAATTTTCTAGTCATGGTAATTTGGTATCAGGGCCCTAAATTCATAAGATTCTCATGTGTACAAGCCTAGTCTATTTTTTTATCTGTTGGACTTGATTCATCAATTCAATTTGACTTGATTGTTTGATATGAACACCCATACAACAGAGTATCATAGATGATAAATATATCCCTTTAAAAAAATACTCAATCCTTTATGTTGTTTATCATAAATTGACAGTCATATATATATAAAAGAGGATGTGTATCTCTGTCACGCCCCTGAAGGGTACCTTTGGCATGGCCGGCACTTGAAGAACTATTGCCGATTCCACCCAAGAGAACTACCTGGCCTCATCGTCACATCTTACTCAATAGCGAAAGAATACTCATGTAAAAATATTAAGAAAAGGACAAGGATGTCATAAAATAGTCTAAAAAATAGCTCAAGTTTAAGAATGAAATACTCAACAATACTCTACTCAAGGCCTATGAAGCCTCTACTCTAAATGTCTAGATGGTACCATGACAAGCCATGGCTACCCAACTCAAGTGAATAAAATAATAATGAAGAAAATAATGCTCCTCCGAATAGCAAGGAGGGCTCGCCAAGTCTGGAACTCAAAGCTCTGAACCTCAATGGTGCACCTGCTGAAGTCCTCTATGTGTAATATCTACATCATGAAATGATGCAGCATCGAATGGTGTCAGTACGTGAAATGTACGGTATGTAAAATATCTCAAGGAAACAAATAAGGCTAAAACTCAATCAAATGACTCGACTCAGGACTCAACTCCTCATCTCATAACTCAACTCAAGTACATCATGCAAGTTTAAGTTTGAAATCGTGCTTTAGAAATAGTTTCAGTGTTTAATATAACTTAGTTCGAAAAAAACATGAATATGCTTAACTCAAATGTTGTTTGGAAGTTGCTCTAACTGACATAACTCTCCACCATTATGATTTTTTTGTGATATACAATGAAAATACGTCGTTTGCCATGTCCCCACTAAACTTGCCAAGGAATAGGGCGTCAACCTTTACCTCTCTCTCTTGGATCCTAAGAGAGTGTCCCTCTATGGGGACTTGGACCACCAGAATTATCCTGTGCAACCATCCTATGCTGGGTACGTAGTTCTGGAGTGGTTCTTAGTCACCCAACTCAGTGCTCAATACTTCTTCCAAGACTAAAACATGTTCATGAAATTAACTCAAGCTCAACTCTTTAACTCATCTCAACATCAACTGCGTCAATTAACTCAATGACTCAGAATGTGAACTCGACACAATGCAATTTAAGACTCTAATGCATATCATGCAAGACTCTCACGAATTACAGTCAAGTGACATCATATTATTTATGCTCAACACATAAGATATGATCGATAGTCATTACAAGCATATATAAACTATGAAAACATGCTTCGCTAGTTCACATTACTTAATTTAGATGTTTGGGTTCATAATTTCCATTCAATTAGTAAGTAAGGAAAATACTACGTTTAGGATTACAATATCAAGCATGTGAAATACATTCATAATTCAAGGTAAAATTGGTGTAACTCATAAATTAACTCAAACATATTCAAGAAACTCAATCCTGTACAAGAATTTAACATCAAGAGCCATGGGATTTAAAACATGCAATTTATACTCATGATTTTTGACTCAAGTAAATGAAGGGGCGCATGAATGAACGTAATCCAACACCTTTAGGTAGCCTTACATACTTGAAATTGAAGAAAGATTCAACCTTGGCTTAAGAACCCTCACTTCTTCTCTTCTTCTCTCCCTTGCTCTAATCTAATTTATGCGTTTGGGGGCTTTAGAAACCCTTTTTCAACTAAAAACAACTTAATTAATTATGGTTTACGTTTATGAGGGGTTGGAAAATGTCTAGAATGCCCTTCACAATAAAAGAAAAAATTTCACCTCGGAGTGGACTGGGCGCGAACTAGTATATTTTTTCAAAAATTTTCAGAATGAGTTTTTCCCCTCCGATCGAAAAAATTAAAAATCATAGGTGGATAGTTTCTCTCATGAACCTTAAGTTTTCTAGAAGCATAGGCTATCACCTTCCCTCTCTGTATCAACACACAACCCAACCCAACTCTTGACGCATCACAATCGCGGCCCTGACGCGCACCAACACTGTTTTGATTTTTGGATCAAAAAATTATTTTTTGATTTGATTGCTCTAAAAATCAACCAAGACCACTCAATTTTTCATGCTAATTGCAAATTCAATCTCAAATTTGTAAACGGAGCATGGGAAGATATGTTATACGCACGTCTCTCCTCTAGGGGTATTTTGGTATTTCATCGAGCGTTACACCATCTCCCCCTTGGGATCATTCGTTCTCGAACAATGAGTAAAGGTGGGTAAAATACATGAATAGACTCATGACTTATCTCACTACTCATTCGACAACTCAAACTCTTTCTACTCTTTATTGACCTTAATAAACTCTACTAAGACTTAAGGATAGATACATCAACCAAAGAATGAAAGCTTCGATTAAGTCAAGGATAGGAATGTTACTTTCAACATTCTCATCAGTGGGCACGAATAGATGTGGGTATCTAGCTCTCTTATCCTTCTCAGCTTCCCACGTGGCTTTCTCAACAAATTAATTTCTCCATAGGACTTTGACTGAGGCGATCTCCTTGGTTCTTAGCTTGCGAACCTGATGATCAAGGATTTGGACTGAAATCTCCTCGTATGATAAGCTCTCCTTTACTTCTATATTCTCAATGGGGATCACCAAGGTAGGATCTCCCAAGCACTTCTTTAACATTGAGACGTCGAATGAGGGATGGATTGCGTCTAACTTGGAAGGCAACTCTAACTCATACCCAACCTTCCCAATTCTCCTCATGATCTGGTAAGGACAATATAGCAAGGACTCAATTTTCCCTTCTTCACAAACCTTGTGACACCCTTCATAGGTGACACCTTTAAGTATACTAATCACTTACCTCAAACTCAAAGTCTTTTCTCCTCACATTGGTGTAAGACTTTTGGCAGCTCTGTCCCATCTTCAACCTTTCTTTAATGACCTTAACCTTCTCCATTAATTGTTGGATAAGATCAGGTCCGATCAACTCAGCTTCTCCGACCTCGAACCACCCAATAGATGATTTATATCTCCTCCCATATAAGGCCTCATAGGGGGCCATTTGAAAGATTGAATGATAACTATTGTTATATGCAAATTTAATCAATGGTAGGTGGTCATCCCAGTTCCCTTTAAAGTTGAGGACACAAGCTCTCAACATGTCTTCTAACGTCTGAATGGTGCACTCTGCCTGTCCATCTATTTGTGGATGAAAGGTTGTACTCAGATTCACCTTAGTACTTAATCCCTTTTGGAAAGATCTGCAAAGTTGGGAGGTGAATTGAGCCCCTTTGTCCGAGATGATGGGCAAGGGAACTCCATGCAACCTCACAATCTCTTGGATGTACAACTTGGCATACTCTTTCACATTGTCAGTTGTCTTGACTGTCAAGAGGTGAGTTGACTTAGTCATCCTATCCACGATCACCCATATCAAATCATGCTGCTTCTAAGACCTCAGGAGAACAGTAATGAAGTCTATATTCATTATCTTCCACTTCCACTCGGGAATCTCAAAGTTCTGTGCCAACCCACATGGCCGTTGATGCTCAACTTTGACTTGCTGATAGTCTGGGCACTTAGAAACAAACTTAGGGATATCCCTCTTCATCCCACTCCACCAATAAATTTTCCTTAAGTCGTGGTACATCTTGGTAGAGCCAGGATGAATGGAATACCTAGAGCTATGGGCTTCAGCTATCATTCTCTCTCTTACCCATCAACATCAGGAACATATAACCTACTCTGGTATCTCAACACCTCATCTCCCCCTTTGGATAAGACCATCATTTTCTATTTGTGGACAACATCCTTCAATTAGAGTATGACATGATCTCAATCTTGCTTCTTTTTCACCTCTACCACTAGGGATGATGCAGACCTACTGTGTACATTGACTCCTCCCTCATCATTCTCCTCGTGTTAAACTCCCAACCAAGTTAATCTATACACTTCCTTTACTAACTCTTTCTTTTCTTCCTCTATATGGGTAGTGCTACCCATTAGCAACATGTTAAGAGTGTTAATAATAATGTTAGCTTTACCTCAGTGGTAGAGAATGCTCACGTTGTAATTCTTGAGCAACTCTAACTGTTTCCTCTACTGTAAATTAAGTTCTTTCTGACTGAAGACATACCACAAGCTCTTATGTTCAATGAACACATCTACATGCACTCCATATAAGTATTGGCGCTAGATTTTTAGTACAAACACCACCGCCACCAATTCAAGGTCATAGGTGGATAGTTTCTCTCATGAACCTTAAGTTTTCTAGAAGCATAGGCTATCACCTTCCCTCTCTGTATCAACACACAACCCAACCCAACTCTTGACGCATCACAATATATTATAAAGTTCTCCGCCTATCGGGCAAAGTCAAAACAGGTGTAGTAGTCAATCTAGTCTTCAACTCTTGGAAGCTCTTGTCACATTCCTCAAACCACTGAAACTTGACCTTTTTCTGAGTCAATTTGGTCAACAGTGCAGATAGGGAAGGAAACACATCAACAAACCTACAGTAGTAGCCTACCAACCCCAAGAAACTTCTTATGTTGGTTGGAAAGGTCGGTCTGGGCCAGTTCTTAACTGCTTCTATCTTCTGAGCATCCACTCGAATACCATCACTGGAAACCACATGGCCTACAAAGGCCATTAACTTAAGCCAGAACTCACACTTAGAGAATTTTACATATAACTCTTGGTCCTTAAGGGTTTGGAGGACAACTATGAGGTGATTGACATGCTCCTCCTCATCCTTTGAGTACACCAAAATGTCATTGATGAACAGAATTACAAACATATCCAGATATGGTCTGAGTATGCTATTTATCAAGTCCATGAAGGCTGCAGATGTATTCATCAATGCATGAACAAGAACTCAAAGTGACCATTTCTAGTCCCAAAGGCTGTCTTTGGAATGTTACGTTCCCTCACTTTCAACTTATGTTAGCCAGATCTGAGGTCTATCTTTGAGAAACAAGGGGCACTTTGAAGTTGGTCAAACAAATTATCTATCTTTGGAAGAGGATATTTATTCTTAACTTTGACCTTGTTCAATTATCTATAATATATGCACATTCTGAGAGATCCATCTTTCTTTTGCACGAACAGGATGGGAGCACGCCAAGGAGAAACATGGCCTGATAAAGCCCTTCTCTAACAAATCTCCCAACTGCTTTTTCAACTCAACATGCGCCACCCCATAAGGTGTAATTGAGATAGGCTGGGTATCGGGAAGAACATCAATCCCAAAGTTGATCTCCCTATCAGGGGGACTCCGAGTAGATTCTTGGGAAACACTTTTGGAAACTCACTCACAATTGGCATTGACTCAAGAGTCCGATGCTCAACGTCATCAAACTTGACTCGCACAAGATGGCAAATGAACCCTTTAGAGATTAACTTTCTAGCTCTAAGGTAAGAAATAAACTTGCCCTTAGGTTCAACAGAATTTTCCCTCTATTCCATAATAGGCTCATTTGGAAACTAAAAATTGAAGGTTTGGGTTCTACAGTCAACAGAGGCATAGCAGGCATGAAACTAATCCATTCCAAGGATTACATTAAAGTCAATCATCTCTAACTCAACCAAATCAGCAAGAGTATCCCTATGGTAGATAGACACTATGCAATCTCTATAGACTCTCATGGCTATGATAGACTCACCAATAGGAGTAGAAACAGGAAAAGGCTCAAGTAAACACTTAGGAGAAATTATGGGGTATCACAAAGGACATTATTTCCCCTAGATCAAGCAAAGCATAACAATTGAAGGTAAAGACTCGAAGTATACCCATCACGACATCTAGTGCAACCTCTTGGTCTTATCTGTTCCCCATTGTATAAAGATGATTCATTCCTCCGCTTGTCCCCGATGTGGCACCTTTCTATTACCCCCGGGTGGTGGCATGGTAGTAGAAGATTGTGTCTTGTTGCTCCAAAGTGGACATTCTTTTAAAAAGTAGCTTGTCTGGCCATACTTGTAGCAAATATTTCCTCCATCCTTGCACTCTCCCATATGCATCCTGCTACACTTCCCATAAGGTGGCTTCCTTTTCGAGCCAAGGGTCATACTGGCCTGCGAACCCTATTTGACTGACCTTGGGATCTTTGATCATTTCTAATATTTGTGAGTCGGTGCACTTGTTAAAGATGGTGCATACCCCAAATGACTCTTCTGAGAGTAGGATCTATCTCCCTTATCCTGCTTATGCTAGCTAGGCCTGTACCCTATTGACTTGGCTTTTTTGCTCAAATACTCTTCTCCGTCTCTCTTTTTGTCCTCCTCTGTTTGCTAGGCATATACCGTGATTCTAGAGATATCCATACCCGGGATCAATAATGCTACCTTGCACTCTCTCTTCACATATTTACCCAACCAAGACACGAATTTTCTCATCCTCACCCTCATATCCTGGACCATCTCTAGAGCATACCTGGACAACTTAATGAACTTGAGGCGGTACATTTTGACGGTCATTCCCTCTTGCTTTAGGTTCACGAACTCTTCAATCTTTGCCTTTCACAATTCTTAGGGAAAGAAGTGGTTGAGGAAAGCACCCTCAAACTTATTCCACTCAGCAGGCTCAGCATCCTCACCCCGACTATCCTCCCATTGGTTATAACAAACATTTTCCATATCCTTAAGCCTATAGGAGGCAAGTTCAACCCCCTCAACCTCAGTCGCATATATAGCCTCAAGACCTTTCATATCTCATTGATAAAGTTTTATAGGTCCTCCTCAACCTTTGACCCCGTGTAAACTGAAGGGTTCATCCCCAAGAAATATCTGAGCCTGGTTGCAACCGTGGGCTCTTGGGAACTAGAGCTAGGGGCTTGGGGACCTCGACTGCTACTCTGGGAGGCAACTAGCTAGGTAAGCATAGCAATGGTCCCCTGAAGTCTACCTCGGAAGTGGAGGCTGATTATGCAGGAGGTGCCTGTGGAGCCTTAGCAGTTCGAACAGGTCAACCCCATCTCCTTATCCCTGTTTGAGTAAGGACCTCTAGTAGAAGATTCTCAGTGGTTGGGGCTCGAGCATCTCGTTGGGAAGCTGACATGATCTGTAAATACGTAACGCATGAATCAGAAAAGAGTTTTATAGAGTTAAGCTCTATCACATGAACTCAAAATACAACAAAAGTATAATCCTTCCTAATGTCTTATAGCCTTCTGCTTATGAAGTGTGATACACAACACCCATAAACAAGACTCTATAAGACATAGTTTCATAGACTCCTTAGGATACTTGAACTCTGTGCTCTGATCCCAAGGTTGTCACGCCCCGAGATGGTATCCTTGGCATGGTCGACACTTGAAGAACTATTGTTGATTCCCTATAAGAACCGTCTGGCCTCATCATCATATCTTACTCGACAACGAAAGAATACTCATGTAAAAACATTAAGAAAAGGACAAGGATGTCATAAAATAGTCTCAAAAATAGCCAAGTTTATGAATGAAATGCTCAATAATACTCTACTCAAGGTCTATGAAGCCTTTACTCTAAATGTCTAGATGGTACCATGACAAGCCATGGCTACCCAACTCAAGAGGATAAAATAATAATGAAGAAAATAAGGCTCCTCCAAATAGCAAGGAAGGCTCACCAAGTCTGGAACTCAAAGCTCTGAACCTCAATGATTTGCATGTTGAAGTCCTTTATCTCCTGTAGTTTGATCATGAAATGATGTAGCATCGAGTGGCATCAGTAAGTAAAATATACGGTATGTAAAATAGCTCAAGGAAATAAATACCGCTCAAACTCAATCGAATGACTCGACTCGAGACTCAAATCCTCATCACATAACTCAACTTGAGTACATCATGCAAGTTTAAGTTTGAAATTGTGCTTTAGCAATAGGCTCAGTGTTTAATGCAACTTAGAATTAAAAAAATCATAAATATGCTCAACTCAAGTATTGCTTGGAAGTTTTTTTAAACGACATAAATCTCCACCACTATGAGGTTTTGGTGATGTACAATGAAAATACGTTGTTGGCATGTTTGCCCTAAACTTGCCAAGTAATAGGGCGTCAACCTCTACCTCTCTCTCTCGGATCCTAAGAGAGTGTCCCTCTATGGGGACTTGGGCCACCAAACTTATCTTGTACGACCATCCTACGCTATCTATGTAGTTTTAAGGTGATTCTCAGTCACCCAACTCGGTGCTCAATACTCCTTCCAAGACTAAAAGGTGTTCATGAGATTAACTCAAGCTCAACTCTTTCACTTATCTCAATCAACTCAACATCAACCGTCTCAATTAACTCTATGACTCAGAATGTGAACTCAACACAATGTAATTCAAGACTCTAATGCACATCATACAAGACTCTTACGAATTATGGTCAAGTGACATCATACTATCCATGCTCAACACATAAGACATGATAGATACTCATTACATGCATACATAAAGTATGAAAACATGCTTTTCAGGTTCACATTACTTAGTTTAGATGGTTGGGTTCATAATTTCAATTCAATTAATAAGCAAGAAAAATACTAAGTTCAAGGTTAGAATATCAAGCATATGAAATACATTCATAATTTAAGGTAACAATAGTGCAACTCATAAATTAACTCAAACATATTTAAGAAACTCAATTCTGTACAAGAATTTGAACTCAAGAACCATAGGATTTAAAACATTCAATTTATACTCATGATTGTTTACTCAAGTAAACGAAGGGGCACGTGGATGAAATAATCCAATGCTTTAGGTAGCCTTACATACCTAGAATCGAAGAAAGATTCAACCTTGGCTCAAGAACCCTCGCTTCTTCTCTTCTTCTCTCCCTAGCTCTAATCTAATTTTTGCATTAAGGGGCTTTAGAATGGGGTTTAGAAACCCCTTTTCCACTAAAAATGACTTAATTAATCATGGTTTATATTTATGAGAGGTTGAAAAATGTCTAGAATGCCCCTCACAAAGAAAAAAAATTCACCTCGAAATAGCCAGTCCGCGTCGTGGACTGGGTGCAGACTAGTATATTTTTTTCAAAATTTTTTAGAACGAGTCTTTCCCCTCTCGTCAAAAAAATTGAAAAAAAAAATACAAGTGTTGGTCCGCGATCAGGGCGAGTCGTGGCCCTGACGCACACCAACACAGTTTCAATTTTTGGATCAAAAAATTATTCTATGATATAGTTGCTCTAAAAATCGACCAAGACCATTTTCCCATTCAATTTTTCATGCTGATTGTAAATCTGATCTTGGATTTACAAATGGAGTATGAAAAAATGCGTTATGCGCACGTCTCTCCTCTAGGATTATTTTGGTAATTTCACCGGGCGTTACAATCCCGCCTACGTGGTGGCATTAGAATTAAGCAACTTAATTTTAGATTTTTTCCCTATTTATTTTATATATTTACCCTATTTATTTCCTTATTGCACTCCTACAAACTGTTGCGTCTCTTCGGTTGCGTCCCGGGGACAAAATATCGCTTCAAACATTTTTGTCCCTTCAAACTGTTGGAAATGTACTTGTCTAATTTCCTAAATTTTTCCTTTCATTTCACGCCTAAGCCCCAAAAGCACTGTCTAGCCATTTCCATAACCAACCGGCCAACCTTATCAACCCCTGTTTTAACATTCCAATTTATTTAAACAAGTCAAAGTGACTTTCTCCATCACTACACATTTCAAATTTTCAAATTAAATAGAGAAAAGGTTACTGACCAAAATGATATTGATCAAGTCGGCAAGTGAGAAAAATATGGTGGTAGATTTATAGCAATGGGCAACGATGAGGGAATGGGTGATGTCGTTGTTTGGGGAAGATGGAGCAATTGATAAGAAAACAGATGACTTCATTAGCAAGTTTAAACAACAGTTAAAGAAAATTTGAATAGAGGAATTGCAAGGTGACTGATCAACCTGTATTTTAGTTAATTATCCTTTTATGTGAAACTCCATGAATATTTTTGTCCCTTTCAATCCTTTCATACTATTTGTATAATATCCTATAAAATTATTAAAATGCCCCTAGAATGTAATCATGTGCATAACACGTCTTCCAAGCTCCGATGGGGAATTCGAGATCGATTTTGCGATCAGCGCAAAAAATTGAGTGGAAGAATGGTTTCGACCTAATTTTAGAGCAACCGGGTCAAAAAATAAATTTTTGTAATTTTACTCGAAACAATGTTGATGTGCGTCAGGCCGTGATGCGCCTTGGACGCGGATCAACACTTGTGTTTTTTTTTTTAAATTTTCAACGGGGAAGAAAAATGCGTTCGGAGGAATTTTGGGAAAAGTGCACTAGTCCGCGCCCCTGGTGCATCGCGAATCAATACAAAATTTATGACATTTTTTTAATTTTGGGAAGCATATTTTTGATATTTCTAACCTATTCTAAGTCTAATAAATGAGTATTAGGGTCTTTTTATATCGATTAAGGATTTTAAAACTCATTTTTTCCCTAGTTTCTAAACGAGGATTCTTGAGGGAGAAAAAAGAGAAAGTTGGGGATATCAAGCTTCGAGGTCAAATTCTTGAAGAGGATTAGCAGTTCTTCATCCTATCCATGCTCAACACATAAGACATGATAGATACTCATTACATGCATACATAAAGTATGAAAACATGCTTTTCAGGTTCTAGGTATGTAAGGCTAAACTAAAAGCATGGGATTATCCTCCCATGTGCCCTATAGATGGTCATAGATGAGTTGAGAACCCTTTAGTCCCTACACATGATTCTTGAAGTATTATCTTGGTTAAATTCTTGAATTAAGTTTCTATGGTATTAATGAGTTTCTCATATACAACAATATCTTGGGGATGTTCTTGAAATTAAGTAATTATTTGGATGTATGTTCATGCCTTCATTCACATGAACCCTAACTGAGGACTATGCTTGCTTTTATACATTATTCTGAAAATTGAGATTTGATGGTCATACTGAGCATGTTAATCCCAATGATTTCTTTTAGCATATTTTATTGAGTATCCCACGTGGGAGATAATGTAACATCTCGTAAAATTATTAAAATGCTCCTAGAACATAATCGTGCGCATAACTCATCTTCACAAGCTCCGATGAAAAATTTGAGATCGAATTTGCGATCAGCATGAAAAATCGAGTGGGAAAATTATCTCGACCCAATTTTATAGCAACCGAGTTGAAAAATAAATTTTTGTAATTTTGCTCAAAATAGTATTGATGCGCGCCAGGGCCACGACGCGCCCTGGGCGCGGATCAACACTTGGGTTTTTTTTTTAAACTTTTGATGGACGGAGAAAAATTCGTTCGGCGAAAAATTTTAGGGAGGGTATTTTGGGTGTTCTCAACCTATTCTAAGTCTAATGAACGAGTATTAGGGTCATTTTATATCGATTAAGGATTTTAAAACTCATTCTTTTCCTAGTTTCTAAGCGAGGGTTCTTGAGGGAGAAAGAAGAGAAAGTTGGGGATATTAAGCTTCGAGCTCAAATTCTTAAAGAGGATTAGCAGTTCTTCATCCCAGGCATGTAAGGCTAAACTAAAAGCATGTGATTGTCCTCCCATATGCCCCATAGATGGCCATAGATGAGTTGAGAACCCTTGAGTCCCTACATATGATTCTTGAAGTATTATCTTGGTTCAATTCTCGAATTAAGTTTCTATGGTATTAATGAGTTTCTCGTATACAATAATATCTTGAGGATGTTCTTGAGATTGAGTAATTGTTTGGATGTATGTTCATGCCTTCATTCACATGAACCCTAACTCAAGACTATGATTGCTTTTATACATTATTCTGAAAACTGAGATTCATACTGAGCATGTTAATGCCGATGATTTCTTTTAGCATATTTTAATGAATTTCATGAATATAACTTTTGGAGCATGAGTAATGATTTGAGAAAGAGTTTTGGTGATATGCAGAGATTAATTTTTAAGCATGAGTATTAATTTTTTTGAAAACACTTGACAATTTAATGAGTTTTGATTGAATTGAGTATTGAGTCTACATGATGCTTTGAGTACATATTGATGGTAATGTAAGTATATTTTCTCATAATAATTTCATTAATAGATGATGGTGATAGTTGAGTTGAGTCTTAAAGAAGATTGATTTGATTTATGAGTTGTGCATGTTTTAGTCTTGGGAGTACTACTGAGCACCGAGTTGGGTGAGGTGTGTCACCCCAGAACTGCGTTTGCCAGCATAAGATAGTCGTGCAGCACCTTTCTAGCGACTTTTGTCCCAAAAGTTGAACATTCTCTTTGGATCTAAGAGAGAGATATAGTGTCACCCCAGAACTGCATTTGCCAGAGTAGGATAGTCGTGCAGGACGTTCTGGCGACTCTTGTCCCAAAAGTCGGACATTCTCTTTGGATCCAAGAGAGAGAAACAGAGATACTACGTCCTTTACTATGGCAAGTTTAGGACGGGCATGACAATGATGCTAATTCGTTGTGCACCACCTAACTTAAAGGTAGTGGGATAGGATAGATGTCGATTAAGAGAGACTCCCAAGCAACATTGATTGAGCATGAGATTTCTAACGGAGTCTTTCTTTTCTTTTCAAATGTACATTATGAAGCGTATGATTTACTTTAAACTTGCATGTTTTACCGAGTTGAGATGGGTTGAGCCTTTTTTAGTTGAGTTGGTGTTATTGCCACATTATTCTACCTGTTTCGATTTCATTCAGCTATTTTACATACCAATATATTCCACGTACTGATGCCACTCTGGTGCTGCATCATTTTATGATGTTGATACACGAGATCGAGATCATCAGCAGGCGCATCGTTGAGGATCTTTGGACGTTCAGCGAATTGGTGAATCTCTCTTACTTCGGAGGATTCGTATGATATTTTTATCTTGCTTTAGAGTTAGATACTTATTAACTTTATTTTGATTGAGGTAGCCATAGGCCTGTCATTGGCACCACCTAATAGTAATAGAGGCTTCATAGACTAGAGTCGGATTGTTTATTTATAAGACTGTGAGCTAGTTCTCTTCTACTAGCCTTTTTGTATATGATACTGTTGTGAGACTAGATGAGATGTGCCCATTTACTTCCTTTTGTTCTTCTGCTGATTAGTAGAATGTATGAATGTGATGAGGTCAAGTGGTTCGCCTGGGGACTAGCAATAGTCTCTGAGTGTCGGTTATGTCTAGGGTACCCTCCCGTGGCGTGGCAATTTATTTACCTTGAAATGTTTTTATCTTTTTTCTCTCTGTTTTTTCCTTTTTTTCGTCTTTTTTATTATTCTTTCAATTTTGCTTTATCTTAATCATTTATTTATGTAATTATGTATATAAAAAAGAAACTCAATAATCACATTTTAGTACATATTTTTCTCTTCATTGAATACTCCTAACATAATGATAAAAGATGACTATTGGGGATCGTTTGATTGGAAATAACTTATCTCAAGATTGATTATCTTACAATAAAAATTATTCTATTATGTATAGGGATAACTTGTACCATCCATAGATATAAATAATGGAATTAATAATTTAAGGGCTATCTGATACTTTCAATCAAATGCAACACCAAATAATTTTGAATTTTATTTTAGAATTATTATATATTCACACAAAAAGATCTTAAGTACTTTGTAAAGATACTAAGCACTTTTAATTATATATGTGATTAATTTTGTACAGAAATTTAAGAAGATTTCATCTTCTATAAAAATACACTAGACTCTATTTTTGGGGTTGATAGGATAAAGTAGTAAAAATAGATTATGTATTAATTATGAATTATTTAATTCTTTATTTGGCAGAAATTTTAATCATATGTATAATAAGTTATATATTTTATTCAAAATTTCAGGGGTCATTATTAACAAATAGAATATTGTTATATTAGGATTACAAGAGTTATTAACATAAGTAATCTCATAACTAACCTAACATTATTAATTTATCATTTCCAACATTATTAATATATTATATTATGTGTTATTCTTATATATATATATATATATATATATATATATATATACATATATGTATGTATATATATATATGTACATACACATACATACATACATATATGTATATACATACATACATATATATATATATGTATATATATATATATGTATGTATGTATGTATGTATGTATGTGTATGTACATATATATATATATACATATATGTATATACATACATACATATATATATATATGTATATATATATATATGTATGTATGTATGTATGTATGTATATAAGTGATCCTATCTAAACTTATTATCGAGATATTGATATTTTTATAAAAAAAGCTTTATGACTGCGCAAAGTGCGGACATATTTACTGTATATCATAACTGGTTTGTCCATTCCTTCAAAAGAAAACACTCCTCAATCACCCATCATGCTCAAATGGTATATATACATATTGACAAAATATCATAGAGGACTTGTTCATACATTCAAAAAAGAATTCAGTCCTTTATAATATTGATCTGATATATATGAAATACTAGCGAAGTATTATAGAGGACATATTTTGATATTTTAATTTTTTTATATTTTTAGCAAGTTATACTTGTAAATAACAAATAAAAAATAAAGTCATATTTTAGATACAAATTTTGCTTGCAACTGCAAAAATTTAAATAATATAAAAATAATTTTTTATTAACTTAAATTTTAATAAATAAATTAGTGATTTTAGTTATAGATGATACTGATATTGTATTAGTAGGCCATTTATGACACTCAGGAAGGGCTGATGCAGTTGCATCGGGATTTTTAAAAGGAATTGATTGTGAAATATTGACATGATATCATAAATATTAGTTCATTTCTAAGAAAAAAAATTAATTTCTTGGCCATAATAATATGCACATAATATGTTCATATAGTAACACGGTATCATGAAGAACTATTTATTACTTCATAAAAAAAAGGACATATAGAGTTTAAGATTAATTTTGATATTCTAATTTTATATCATTTATAGCAAGTTAATTTTGGTAAGTTACGAAAAAATAGAGTCGATATTTTAGATATGGTAGTAGTAGGTCATTTGTGGCACTCAAGAAGGGCTCGTACATGTAACACCCTATGAAATTACCAAAATACCCCTAAAATGTATCGTGCGCATAAGGCATCTTTCAAAGTTTCAATGAGAAATCCAAGATCAGATT
>DF360768.1:62838-75532 GCA_000787875.1 Solanum virginianum | reverse complement strand
GGCCCAAAGACTACCTTACTTCATTATTAATTTTCAAAACTTCAAGTGTAGGATAAAATCTTAAACCCTTTAAATAATATAATTGCAATTAGTAAAAAAAAAATCCTTATAAATATATCCTCGGAATAACGTACTTGAAAATACACGAAAAATAATCTCATCTATTAACTTATTATAAAAGATTTAGAAAAGTAATAGCAACTTACTAGAATAAAATTGTCAAAGCTCTACACCGTAAAATACCTCCCTTCCCTTAAAAAAACTCTCACAACCTCCCAAGAAATTATGCCAATATATATATGTACTCTCGTATGTCTCTCTCTTTCTATCTGTGCCTTGCTTGCTCTTAAATGAGCAAAATAAGCCTCTTTATATAGAGGCATTTGCAGAGTTTATGCTCATAGTTGAGCATTAAATAATTGGCACTATGTAAAGTGCCTAGCCCACTGTCTGCCAAAACACACATTAACAAAATATATAAAGAAAAGTTGCAAAGCCACTAGTAAATGTTGTCGACCACTAGACAATTTAATATAATTCTATTAGCTTCTAATGGAGCAATATCCATAAAAAAAAAATAATGGCATGTCCTAATGTTTTATAATAAAAAATGTAAAAGGGCCGTTTCATTATTGTACACTTAGTCAAGACGTTGAAGAAGGCATTTGCCAGGTAGTAGCATTTATGTGTCTAGAAAACCAAATTGCATCCATTTCAAGCAGCAATGGTGCTTCAACGTCATCAGGCATGTAATCGTCAAAGTAGGAAGGTTGATCTCCTTTCGAGAGGAAACTTGGGGATTTTTTCAAACACCAGATTGGATCAGACACATCACCGATTCATGGAGACAGAGCTGGTAACCAAGCATTGTCTAAGTACGGACTAGAAAGGATGTTGGATCATATTCGGATGACTGGATCCTTTCCTTATTCCGCACAAGGTTAGAAAACCGACCCACATTCATTTGTTGTCAAGAAAGAAGCTTTGGTCCATTCGTATTAGTGCGTTGCACCATTGCCATATTATATAGATACCCTAGAAGTTGAGGAAAGATATATTTTTCCTACATCTGTAGAGTGATCTTGACACAATAATCAAGGAATAGACACAACAAAAATCCATTCGTTTAGAAAATTAATGAAGTCTATTGGTTTGATTTTCTACTTTCGTAGAATGCTTTTCCTGTGCTATTAAGTTTTATATTGCAAATTTCTCGCTAGAACATGTTGTCTCTGCAGTCATTCTTACTAATTTGATACAGATTACTAGCAGTTTCAATGTGCATCTAATAAAACAAAGGATTCACAGAGGCAATATTCTGGGGATCAAAAGACATTTTAATCTCACCTTCAGTCGTTCATTCATGTCAATCCACACCAACAGAATTTATAAACAGAGATAGAAAAGACATCACTGAAACAGAGTATAAATTCATCCCACCCCTAATTAGATGTCCTCCTTTGCATTTTTGTTCTAAAGCAATTTCTATTTCCCCGAGCATGAGAACATAACTGAAGTCATCACGCATGTATGTTGAGCCATTAAGTCCACTATCCTTCTTCAAATAAGTACCTAGAGATTAGATAGGCTAGTGAACTACTGTGTGCTTAACTTTCTCTTCAAAAATCACTGTATGCTTAACTTTTCGCTTGCATTTTCAAGAAAAGTTTTTATGTTTTCCTGTTTCTCTTTTTTCTTCTTTCTCAATCCATAGTGATTGTAACAAGCTCTAATTTATGTGTGTAGCTAACTAAGGCTGTTAATCCAGGAAAATACAGAATGAATGGGTAACAAGGTGAAGGTGAAGTGCATCGTAGGATCAGTTTTCCAAGGTATCCCTCCTTGAACTATGTATAAATAGCTAAGCTTGATCAAAATAAAATGTCAAGTTATTTTCACCATGCAACTTATAGTTGTTGGCTCACAGTGTTTGTATAGTTCATTAATTTTAAATCATAGGCATTGTTCAGTTCATTAATCAAAATTGACAAATGTATGATGAGTCTACTGCTGCTTGCCAATGAAAAAGTGGTTGATAACCCTCTCATATTGTTCTTGAATTCGGAGATATATAGTTTTAACATTATGTTGGGGGTGTAGGTTTCTGGATCTCTTTCGGGCTCAATTTGTAAGCAGGCGCAGTGTAAAGCCCCACGAGAAGCAAGCATTGGGCTTATGCCACGCCCCATGTGTGATAATTTTGACTGTATTAGTGATGTAACTTTCCCCAACAGAGGTGGAGCTGTGTAGCTTCCAGAGAATGTTGGACTGCCCAATTTAGGCTTCAAGATTGCAGGTTCGATTCCTGTAAATTTAATTGGTTGCGTAGTTCCTTTTATGAAAAAAGATGTGTTTATTATTTTGTCTTTTCAAGCAATAAAACTTCATCTAGTATATTGTAGACGTTCTTGAGAAGTATTGACAGTGATCTCTTTTTGGAATTTGTACTTTGCACTCTAGGTCACGCATTTATATTCTTATGTTTCGAACCCCTGAGTGAAAATACTGAATCCATCGGAGTTGCAATCTTTAGCTGGCTTTCAGTTCTGAGTGTATGAATCATTAGTTGAATGAGCAATATAACATCAATTCCACACTGGATTCAGGGGAAGTGAAAGGAACACAAAAGATCAGTGGATGATTTTGGTGCTCCCTTTGTCATGTTTTATTTGATTAGTGTCTAAGTTATCCTCCTCATTAAATATTTTGAGTTATTGGACATTAGTTAAGTCACAATAAAATGTGAAATTTCAAAGTGTAAAAGGTACACATAACAATCAAAGTCTATGGAAACTTTTCGATATGAATTTAAATCTAATCGAACTCTGATATAAATATCGAATAAGACGAAAATAAGAAGAAAAGAAATTAATGTGGTAAGTTCTTTTCATTGAAATTTGCTTATATATTTTTTAAATATTATAAGTTATTAATTATAACAAATTATAGTAAAAAAAATTATATATTTTTTTATTATATAAATGTTATTTAAAAAAATTTAAAGCTTCTATATCTAAATTAAATAAAAATTTAATATTTTGAATGTTAAATCTGAATGTGTTACGTAAATCGAGATGGAGTGTATTTCAATAATTGATTGAAACCGTGGGAATCATCATTTTGACTTCTTTGTAGATCTTTCTGTTAGTAAAAAGATTACTTTAATTAATAATATTAAATAAATAAAAGTTGAACCGACACCTTTTGTATAATATACACTACGATAATTAAGGAGTATGTTAAAAATATGATAAGAGGCAGTTTTGATATTTTGTCTCTCATAAAAAATATCTTATAAAAATAATCTTCATAAGAGTGTATTTTGATTCAATCTAGGATGAAAAAAAGAATATTTTTGTAAGATTTTTTTTGTGAAGCGCAAAAAATTATGACGACTATATTTGATCGATATTCTATGTAATTTTCTAAATAATTTAATCGAGTCCTTAGGATCTTTGAATCCTTTCATAGATTATTCATTCAATTTTTCTTTTAAATTTTAGAGTTTGAACTCAAAAGTTTTAAGTTAATATGATAGGATATTAATCTTTTTATCACGCCCTTTAATTACAATAGCTGGGTTTCAATCTCAAACTCGAAAAATCTTTAATTAAATATAGAAAAATTTAAGTCATTCCATCACATACATTAATTATGTATAGATTACTAGGTTGCAACTTCATTTCTTAATTAAAAGATAACGTCTAACTTCCTCAGCTTTGAAATGCCTGCAATAACGAAAATCTCGATGACTATCGGAGTGTGCCAAATCATCCAACTCAATATCTTTATCTCCTTTTTGTTTAAGAGTTTATGAAAGTAAGCTTACCAATTTAACTTAATGAAAGTCTCATTCACCAACACTTCACTCTGCTTGTTCTTAATGCACTTCACTTGATCCAAGTCGCGAGCTTTTCTACGTGTGTATGATCATAGATAATTATTTTATAATCTATGTATATTGGTTAAAAAAAGTAAACAGTAAATCCGTCTGACTATTTCTGTGAAAATTCTTCTTTTATCTGTCAGACTATTTATATGAAGATCTCTCCTTTTTTTTTTTGTCTTTGTTAATTTTTTTTTTTTAAAAGAAGAGATCACCCTCAACATTTTTTATTAGTGCACTAATTAATAATCTTAGAATAGAGTAAGTTAATCAATTTAATTAGGTTGTAATTCCTTTTCAAGAATGTCAAATCTGGTTAATGTTAGAAGTGAAAGGCTATGTCTCAACAAGTATCTCATTATGACTTAATTACTTAAAGTGAGTGGCATTTACTATGAGATTATGACCTTAGCTTTATATTAGGGTTCAACTAAATCTGTATTACTGTCGATCACCCAAAACTCCCATGCTCAATGGAAGGTAAGCGCTACTAACAAAGATGATTTCATGTTCGAAATTTCTAGTTAAGAATAAAAAAGTATTTATTGCTCCATCACAATTTACACTGATTTAGTTTTAATCATTTCCATCAAAGTCTAGGTTATGAATACAACAAATCAAACCAAGTCTACGAATTAAAATTATCTCACAATTGACAAAAACAAACAAAAAAATCTTCGCATATTGACAAACTTTATAATGGATCTTAATAGTGAACTTTATTTAAACCAAGTGCAGGTATTAAAAAGTAAAACTTATTAGTTTGACTGCTTAATTACTTTAATTTGCATATTTTAATCAATGGATCTTCATTGAATAGCACTAACAAAGACTGGTAGATATAAAAATTAAACAATTGATTCTCTTGTGCACGTTGGTTTACATGAATTTACATTGAAAATAAATAATTTATATTTATATCGCGTAAAATTTAGAGAAGATAAAAATACTTTCTTTTAAGATTTAAATTTGAGATAAAAAATATTTATTCTTTATTGTGTACTTATCCTTTTTTTTTTCCAAGTCCTCTTTATACCTAACCAAAAATAATGCACCTAAATCCTGTGTCCCACGAGGGTATATATTCCACAAAACATATATATAATTCTGCACTTTGATGGTTACCGTTGCTAAAAAAAATTATCATTTAAAATAATTTTAAAATGTTCTCTCGAATACATTATTCTCTTCTCACTAAGCATTCCCATCTCCATCTCGGTACATTCATTTCTTCACCGATACATCCTTCTCCTCTCAGATACATCTATCCTCTATTATACATCCTTTTGCTATATTTTGAATATATGATGATGTATCCCAAATTTCCATATATAAATTTTACAAGATTTTCATAATTTAATATACATATAAATTAAATCAAAATACTATAAAATTTATATAAGTTGTATATATTTTAATTATTCCATGATACCGCTGCAACATTTGAAAGTCAAATAAGTAAGATTTCTCTTGATTTTATTTTTTAATTATAATTATATAAATAGTATTTTATAGAGAACCGCGTGAAAAGATCATAGGCATAGTACATTACAAATGGTACGAAGCACGACATAATTCAAAAACTATATAAATACCAATTTATCTCTCACATTTTTTTAATTAAAAATAATTTTTTCGAAAATACTTTCTCTATCTCTATGAGATAGTGATAAGGTATGTGTACGTTTTATCCTCCGTAAATCCTGTTTGTGGGATTTCATTGAGTATGTTAGTGTTTTAAAAATAATTAAATTTTAAAACTTTTAATAACCATGCACATAAAATTATTTTAGATCAAAT
Organism: Solanum virginianum; assembly: GCA_000787875.1. Lineage (NCBI taxonomy): Eukaryota > Viridiplantae > Streptophyta > Magnoliopsida > Solanales > Solanaceae > Solanum > Solanum virginianum. The sequence continues at coordinate 69,846 of DF360768.1, read as the reverse complement.
TTCTATTATTGTGTTAATTTTATGTCCTAAATCTATGTTCATAGGTTTAGCTTTTAGTTAGAATTCCACGTAATAAGAAAGACTTTTTTTTTATCACCTAACAATAATTGATAATTTGACTACGTGACAGTGTCATTGTCACACTGCAGGCCGTACACCCTATCAATAAAATTAAGGTCTCAAAAAGTCTTGGTTTCTCACGTATGCAAATATATTTATTTAAATATTTTAAACATTTTTAACAATTAGAATAAAAAATTACGTAAATATTGAGTAGATTTTTCTACAAATGTAGCTTCCTTTGGTCCATCCTAAACTCAATATCACCGACAGATAACTTTTTTTCCCATGTTATTATAAATGAAATTGCAATAATACTTTAATCTCTTGTATTGGTTGATGTGCATATGGATCAAGATTTTGAATAAACTTAGTGTGAATAATGTAACATGATATAGGAGTAAATACTTTTTTCGTGTCAAAATAAGTATCATATTTGATAAATATAATGTATATTTTTAAAAAAAAATTCTATTAAATAAATACTTCTTGAAAATTGAATCTTATTAAAAAGATAAGAGTATAAGGTATATATGATTGAGAAAATATAGTGATGATTAGTTTTTGTTTTGAATTCCAAATATGACACTTATTTTGTGACTATTTTTTTTCTAAGATAATACTTATTTTTAAGATAAAAGAAAATAATAAAAGTAAGTACATATTTAGTAATATCCATGATGTATATATAACGACGGACATGATGAATTTTTTTGGTGAAAATCTTCCTTCTGCTATTTTTTGATATGATAAGTCTTTAAAAATCTCGCACTAGACATTGTTGTCACTCTTTATCACTTCCTCAGTTCAACAATAATTGTCCTCTTAACTTGATATATCAATTAAGAAATAGTAAATCATAAGGATGATTTGATGAACATAATAAATATAATAAAAATTAAGCATAAGATCATCTTTTAGTTTCGTAAAATGAACAAGTATTACATAAGAGAAGTTAATGGTCATAAGAGAAGTCAAAAACTTGAAACTTACGAGTAGATAGAATTCCAAACCAAATAAATTAGGAGATAATATTACTCCCTCCGTTCAACTTTACTTGCCCCTTATACTATTTTGGAATGTTCAACAATACTTGTGAAATCAAGAGATAATTTTGCACTTAGTTTCTAATTTACCCTTATCATTAATTATAATTATTTCCATATTACATTTTTCAAGATATCATATTTATTATATTTAAAGGGTAATTTGATAAAATTATTTTATTATTTACTATTTTTAAATTTTTATGTCAAATCAATAGAAATCAAGTAAAGTTGGACGGATGGAGTAGCATTTTATTAACCTCAATGCAAAATTTATAAGTAGAATAAACATTTTAAAAAAAACATGTAATTAGGTTTGTCATGTCAAAGTCTATTGGAAGACAAAAAGGTATAAATAATTATAGGAAGAAGTCAATTGATACTTAAATTTAGCTGGCAGTCGGCTGATACTCTATAAATTAAATACTTATAAAAATATTTTGGATTATTTAAACTAAAAAAAGAAAGAAGTTTCTGAAATCAAAACACATGCCAGCTTTAAGTGATCTCCTTCTTTACTTTTTTGTTTATTCAGTAGTAATTGGCTGTAAGAATATCTAAGACTAGGTCTCCATTTGGATTTCGAATAAATGTGTAAATATTATTTAGATTAATTTAAATTTTGTTTATTGATAACTAGTACATAAAGTGTTTAATACCATTGAGTTGACCAACTATAAGTCAATAACTAATTTTCCCTACGTATTAAGCAGGAAATGACAAATTTACGTACCGGCATCAATAATATATCGAATCTAATTCTATAAGTAAAATTATAAAATAGTATTATATATATATATATATCCTTAATAAACTGAAAATGTGTTATGGCCTGTGTAATATCTACAAGTACGTTCTTGTGTAACTTACCTCTACCTACTTTAAAATTCACTATAATTAATCTCTCACCCCCCTAACTAATAGTGCATCCTTTTCACATATCCAAATCATCTTGGACTCGTTTCTCTCCTTTGATCCACTACGAAAGGTACCTTCACTTTGTTTTGTAAATTAAGCATGACAATGATCAGTTATTATTTCATCCATCCAATAATAGTTGCCAACTGTACTAAAAATAGATATTCAATAATATTTTTCTACTTTATGAAATCAAGAGATAATTTTACACTTATTTTCTAATTTATCCTTAAAGTCAATTATAGTCATTAGTGTATTACATTTTTCAAAATATTATATTTTAAAGGTGATTTAATAAAACTACTTCTGTCATTTATTATTTCTTAATTGTTGTGTCAAGTCAATAATAAATAATTATCATTGGACAGAAGGAGTATATTACACATCAATGAGTTTATAACTTAAAGTTCTTTTTCATATAATTGGGTGTATTATAAATTAATGGTATGTATCAACATAAATGTAGGTAATGAAAATAAAGATGAGTTAAAGTCGGTCAAAAACTATAACCCCAAAATAACCAGATTTCGTAACATGAATGTTTAAAATGTTGGATAAAACTAAATTCGTTAACACGTATAATGTATTCATACCTTTCATTAAAAACCTCTTTCATACTTATATACTTTTGATTATTGCGCTAATTATAGATTAAAGTACTTCACAGAATTCCATTAAATACTATATTAATTAGCATATCTTAATATCGAAGTAATCGTTTTCAAAATGGGAACAGAATTGCGGGAAAGCAAAGTATGCAATTAATTATCCTTGAAATATACCCTATTAAAAAAAAAACCTTTGGTATACAATAAGTCATCGAAAATGCAATTTCTTATTTCATTTTGAAATTTTGATAATATTTAAAAATATTATTTTGTCATATTGATACATAAAGAAATGTATAATTTATCGTCCTTTTATATATAATAATAACAATAACAAAATGCGTATACTCATAAGTGAGCTTTTAGATGTGATGTATATATAATTTTTTTTTATAATGTTAACATGTATGGAGTTTATCGTATGTTATAACAATGGCGAAGTCAATGCGTATACTCATAAGTGAGCTTTTAGATGTGATGTATATATAATTTTTTTTATAATGTTAACATGTATGGAGTTTATCGTATGTTATAACAATGGCGAAGTGAAAATTTTACTTAAGGAATTTAAAATTTTAAAAAGTAGACACACGAACTAAACAAAAAGGATTCAACATTTTATTATATATACATAAAAAATTACTTTTATATAATTTTTTGCTAAAGAGGTTCAGATGAACCCATAATCCCAATATGAGTCCGCCACTTATATTAGATTAACTTAATTTTAGTGTGATCTCAAAGATTAATCAAATTGTTTTCAATAAGCAAAAAATTACTATCACAAAATTTTAACTCTTCTCCTGTACAATATAGAGCTCAAAATACATACATCATTTAGGATAAAATTTCCAGTAATTGGGAAGGAAAAAAAAAAGGATTAAAACAAGAAATATTATAAATTTTTTATTAGGAGAAAAATGAACTTTTTTAATCCTCCCTATTAAATTTTAAATTTTTTTAGATCTTAAAATTTTCATCCTCTGTTTTTTTAAAACCCAGTTCTTCATCTTCATCATCGTCTTCTTCGCTAAATTCTTTACAGTTGCAAAGACTTAATTTCATTTTCATCACCATTGCTGACTTGTTTGTGCTGAACTGGAAAATTTTCGAAGCCCCATCTTCAAGAATCAAACGAAAATGGAGGTTTTAACAGATCATAAGGAGCCCAAAGAGCATCCAATGGACATGGCCGATTAGCATCAAGCCGAGCCCAAGGTTTTCCTTTTCCACTCCAATGAAGTAAACTTACAGGACCCGGATGTAAATCTCTACAAAGCCCACGGAAATTGTCACCACCAAGTCCATGTTGATTCCATCTGTGATCTACCGGAGCTATGTTTCCGGCGAACACAAGTAAAAACGGCGGCAATGAACCCAACTCGTAAATTCTCATACGCTTCTGCAATTCCATCCATTCTTCGATCTTCCTTGTGTAGTCCCCGTTTCTCCATCGATCTAGATCGATTACCATCACCCCCGTGTTGAAATAACAAGCTTTCCGATCGGCAAATGTGAGAGATAGAGATGGGTTTGACCAGAAAGTTGGGGTAAAATAAGAAGTGAAATTGGCATTGCAGTATTCAGGAGCAGCAAGGATTTGGTTTTCCCCAAGTGGGGTTTCTGCTAATTTCGCAATATCATCAACTAAAACCAAATCGGAATCTAAATAGACAACTTTCCGAACACATAAAGGTAAAATATTAGCTAAGTAGCTTCTGGCATAGTTCAAAGGGCAATCGAGAGCTGAACGGATAGATGTAGAAATGAGGCCGGAAACAGAGGAATCATCAAATCGATAAACTTCGAATTTGAGGTAAGGGAAAGAAGCTAAAATGGTGGCGCGTAAGAGTGACGCGTCTGCGGAGGCGGAAGCAACGAAGTGAAAGATGATGTTCTGTGGGCAAGAAGAGTGTTGAAGAATGGAGAGAATAGCAGCCATTGATCCACGGATATAAGCGGAATCAAGAGTCATTGCTGCATGAACAGCTTCATCTGAGCAAATCAAGCTGTGGGTGTTTTCTTCAATTGAAGGACATTCAGCTGAGTTGTAGAATTCAGGGGCTTCTCTGAACTGTTGCGGCGGCGCAACGGCGGCATTGCTGATTCTGGCGGCGTTGGAGGTGGTGGTGGTGATGAAAAAATAAATGAAAATAAAGGGTAAGGGGAGCTGTCTTTGTGTCTTCATGTGGGGGAGTAATGTTTTTGATTTAGAAAAAGAGAAGAGACTCATATTTATTTAGGTTGGGGGTGTGGGGGTGGGGTAATAGTTTAAATTTGAAGTGTAGACATAATTTTGGACCTTATGGTAAGTGAATTAAAAAAAATATAAGTACATGTTCATATTATATTACAAAAAGAATGAGTAATCTCCTTATATTACATACTATTAGCTTGTCCACATTATTAAAAAAAATAAAAAGTACTTCCCTTATCACATTTTACATGATCATATTATTACAAAAAAAAAGAGTATTATTTATTAATTTATAAAATTAAAATAGAATCAATTTTTATTTTAAGATTTAAGTTTTTAAAAATTTAGACAAGTATGATAAAGTTTTACTCCTTCCGTTTAAAAAAAAAATTACCTTAGTTTGACTTGGCATTAAATTTAAGAAAATAAAGATTTTTTTTCAATTTTATTGTCTTAAATTAAAGTTATATCAAATGTACTAAAGCTACCACCTTGAATCTTATGCTCTTAAATATGTCACGTGAAAAGTTGAAAGTAAAATTTTATCAAAAAAGGAAATAAGTCATTCTTTTTTAATTTCATAAAAAAAAATAGATCATCCTTTTTTTAAATAAAAAAAGTAAAAAATTACATTATGAAATATGTAATAGAATAAATCATTCTTTTTTAATTTTATAAAAAAAATAAATCATCCTTTTTTAAACAAAAAAAGTAAAAAAATTACATTATGAAATATGTAATAGAAAATCTATTTTAAATTATTTATGATTTCTGAAAAAAAATATGTAAAAGGAAAAATTGATAAATAATATGAAAGGAACAAAGACAGAAAAGAAAAATTTAGTGAGTAAGTGCAAAAATAGAAATGCGGTTATGAAATAAATTTCTTGACATTAAATATAACTTAGTATTAATATATGGTCTAGCTGTTTTTATTATAAATAGTGGTGTTTAACTAATTATAGAGTCTAGAAAAAGAAAAAAAAATATCATAAGTGAATTTCTTTATGAGAATCAAATTTTTACCAATATATTCAGAAGTTTAAATAGTTCAATCATTTAAACTACTAAAATTTTTCGAGTATTCATTTATTTTTTTTAATAAATGTAATTTTCTTTTTTTTTCTTTTTTTTATACTAAACAAAAAGTCAAGGGAAGTTAGTTGATTTCCCACTAGAACAAGACATACATGTAGATCACTTTTTGATTTGCTTTATTTGCTAGTCGTTTGGTTTTATTTATTCATTATTTTTAAAATAAAACTTTTAGTTTTTTTTTAACTAGGAAAAACAAATATTTATTTTTATCTTATATTAATTATTTATTTTCTAAGACTTACGACTACACATCAATTAGCATGAATTTGTTATAAGTACTCATATTATTTATCATTCCCGCCATTCCTAAAACTTATCATGATTTCTTTTTTGTATAAAACATAAATTAGAGGAGAACAATTAAATGACATAAAATAAAGGAGAAAGTAATTTAATTAAATTATTCTTATTTATTACTTTTATCAATTTTAAGACTTATTTCTTTTGCACATATTAATTAAATATCTCACCATAGGTAAAGGTGAAAGAAATAACTAATTGTGTCTTCATTTTATAAAATGACAAATATTATGAATTATATACTTTTATTAATATTGATAAATATTTAACTAGAAACGAAAAAGGTATCCGTTAAAAGATGTGTAAAATTCAAAATAAACAAATAAAAATTAAGACAAATGAAATAGATATTACTCCCATTGATTTTGACATCTAATCCTACGGTCATAGTAGTTAAGAGCTCATTAATTGATAAAGATTATGTTTCTTCCTCTATTAATGATTAAATATTCTCAATCATATTATGGACTATTTCAATTTGACGTAAAAAAAAAAAAAAAGCTAGCTACTAGTCAAGATAAATTCTTTTTACGTTTTGTACCTATGTTTCTCTTTTTCCCTTGTTAGACTAACTTATATGAAAATTTTATATTCTCAATTTCAGTATTTTCACCATCATTTATATATCAACAAAATATTATGCAGTAAAATGAAGTTTAGACTCGCACATAATTTATGTGTCTATACATTTAAACAAGTCTTAAATTAAAAATAAATACTGTGTCTAGGTCAATCTCAAAGTTAGCTCAATAAAAAAAGAACGCCCAAAGTCATATAAATA
>DF360768.1:35147-55899 GCA_000787875.1 Solanum virginianum | reverse complement strand
AATTTCTAGAGCCTTCTGGAAGCTTCAAGTGTTGTCCACAATATTTTAGAGTCTTTCGAAAACCTCTCAAATACTCTAGTTTCTTCTCTTCAACTCTAGATTCTTCTGTCTTATTAATGGTCAAGTGGTGGATCATGACACTAAGCTGAATGTGGACTAACTAACCTTAGGACTTTTGTAATTTGTCTGGAGTGAAACCTTTGGGCCAATTGTGCAATCTTGAAAAACTTGGGATGATGGGCTTTTTTAGATGTACTTTGCTTATGGAGTCAACTTTTGGGCCAATTGCAACCTTTAAATTTGTCTGGAGCAAATCTTTGAGCCATCTTTACAAGGAAATTACAAGGTATATATCCAATTTTTGGATTTTTTTCTACATACATGATTTTGGGGTCCAACTCCATTAATATTGGTCTTAGATTGGGGTGATAATTGGACGGATTGAATTAAATTTGAGCAGGTTACAATGGGTCAAGACAATAAACGGGTCAAGACTCAACCCAACTCAAATTTGCTTGGGTCAAAATGTGTTGATTAATGGGTTGTGGAGCAGGTCAAGACCCAACCCGACCCATCTTTTACTAAATTTTATTTATTTTGATTTGTTCTTTTTGAATATTTTAATACTTAATTAAATTGTATTTTTCTTTATTATAGTTATATAAAACATATCAAATTTTTTTAAAAAATGTATTTTAAAAATATTTTGACAAAATATCTCTAGAGTCCATTCAGGTTACATATCAACCCAATTTTAAATGAGTTGAAATGAATTGTGCTAATAAATGGACGAATTAATAATCTGTCCAAACTTCAATAAATTAAATAAATTAAGTTTAATTTTGTCATCTCTAGTCTCGAAGGAGAAGAGGATCACCCCCTTGAAAAGAGCACACCAAAAAAAAGCAGAACATCCATTAAGAAGTTGACATTTCATAAAATGTGCTCTGCATTCCATTGTTATTGTCATTCAGATGAATCACCAAACAACACGGAGGTATGCCAAGTCAGATATCACGTAATGATTTTAAATCATAAATTTTAAAGTTTTTTTTTTTTTTTTTAGATATTGTGCCAAGTCAAACAATGACACGAATAGAAAGAATAGTAATTTTACATACATGGAAAACATCTGATTTCTCTTAACTCAATGCTATGGAATAATTAAATTTAAGATAAAGCATTTTGAATAAAATTACCAAGTCCAGAAGAGATGTTTTCTGGCAGAAATGTCAAAGTCAAGCCCATAACAGCCAAAATAGAAAAAATTAAATAAACATAGACTAAATAATAAATTCCATTTGAAAATTCAACTTCATAAAAAATATATTGGTTTCTGGTAGGAGTATTAACTTATTAAATACCATATTAATGAGGTATAGCATATAGTTTATAATGAACCAAAGTTGTCAGATTAATCAAAAAACATGAACATGAATTTAGCAGCAACAACAATACAAAGAATCAATTATTTCTTATCAGAACAAAAATCAATTAAATCATTCCAATGGAGTCCCATTATGTGGGGGTCAACATGGTCATTTCTCATTTTATCGATCTCCGCCTATATAACCACCTCCGCCACCCTCCACCTCCTCCTCCTCCTCATACGGCGGCGCCGCCCAATCCCTCTCGGACCAATCCCGGCCATCCATAGCCTCCTCATGTCGTTAATCTCCTTCACTATTTTCCTCGGAATGTTATCCTCCGCCGTGGCGGAGATCCGCGACACGCGGTGGATATGGCGGCGTTCGAAAACGCCGCTCCAATGGCTCCTCTGTTTCCCGATCGGCACGCGCCCTTCCGGGCGCGTTTTCTTCTGGTCTTACGCTTTTTACCTCTCCCGATTCCTTCACGTTTTCCGCACATTCCTCACCATTTTACGACGTCGTAATCTGTCGTTTTTTCAGCTTTTCAATCACTCGATACTCATTTGTATGTCGTTTCTATGGCTTGAATTTTCACAGTCTTTTCAAGTTATAGCGATTTTACTCATGACTTTGGTTTTCGCTAGGTCGTTTGAGGGCGGAATTCAACAAACGCTAGCAAGCCTTTGACGCCTAAGGGAAGCGTTTTGAGGATCGCAAGGGAACGCAAGATGTAAATGAACGGGGACCGATTTTGGACGGAAATCGGGCTTCGCAAAGCCCGATTCCCGTTCGTAATGAACTGTCATTTGGTTTTTTTGGTCTGCAATTTGGCTTGCCATATCGGAGTTCTAAAGGCACCGAGTAGGCATCATAGGCGAACTGAGTGAAATACAATAAGTACGAAGAGAATAAGTTAATGCAATATTGCAGTGTCAATTATCCATACTCAAGTTTGCTGCATTTTTCCAAAGGAGGATGTAATGGCATGGGAGCTTGGTTTTTCAATTCAGTGCTTAATGGGTTTGCACTTTTGGTGTTTTTGAGATCATACGTGAAGACGTATTATTTGATCAGAGAAAATTATCGAAATGTTGCTGCTGAATCGATTTCGAATTTTGAAACTTCACCAACATGTATGAAGGAAATGTGATGATGTTATTGAAATTGATTCACGTGTCACGTGCAGCGGCTGAGGTTATTCCTATTCTCAAATCTGCTCTATGCTATGGGAATGTGAATAAGGTTATTCTTAGGAGCATTTTCTCAAATGTGCTCTGTGCCGTGTGAATCTGAATTAGTCTCGTTGACAAATATGAGATGCGGGATGAAAAACAAGTATACTCAATAAGGTTCTTTCGTTTTGTAATTTTGTTATGTACATTTTGTTTTAACCTCTTTTATGTTTTTCTTTTATACCCTAGCAAGCAAGCTGGGGTCAAGGTATAATATATACTTTATTCATTTTATTTTGATTTGATATAAAATTTAAAAATATAAAAAAAAAATGCACCTCTCATTTTGATAAAGACGGATAGATCATTAATGAGCTTAATGATCACAAAATTGACATGTGTTTTTATAATGTACGCACATTAAGGATATTTTTATATCGTAAGATATTTTGAAAAATAATTTTATTTTGACGTATAAGATGGATTTGAAGAAGTTTCTATGGAAGAAAGAAGAATTAAAGCACATTAATTTTGACTATATATTTAGAGAAGAAGCTTCTATGAACCAAGTGAAATTCAATACGCTATGCATGAGAATAAATTAATGCCAACCCTAATTTCTAAAAGTTCACGCTCATACTTTTCAAAGCGAATTAATTATGCAATAAAAATTTGAAATTTGTAATTACTTAAACAACACTTTTTCACGTTATACAATTTTATTACGAAAAGGATATGTTTGACCAAAAAATAATAATAAGGATTTTTTTAATTAAAATATTAATAACAAGGTTTATTGGATCAAAATATTGATAGCGAAATTATTTTTAGATTAAACTATTAATTGAAATTTTTTTAAAATCCTTTTTCATTTATTTCATGCATAAAAGAAATTTTACATTTATAAATAATGATCTGCTCATATTCTTTATGTTGGGTATGGGAAAGTGTTATAGTGTGAGAAATTGTCGAGTGTTTTAGAAAATGTGGTAATATTGTGAAAAAAGAGAATTTATTTGTTAAAGAAATTAAAAGTGTTGTGTGAGTGAAGCTTTGCGCTCAATAATTTATTCAGACTTTGTCTGAAATGTCATACACGTTGTGAGTGATCATAAATGAGACAAGTTAAAGAAGATTAATATTGCATTAGTGGAGATTTTGTGTAGTGAACTTGAATGGATCGATAGTGTAATCTTACGAGAGAGTCCGGAGAAATAGTATGGAAGCAGACTTCATCTTGAATGTGTTGCATTAATTGATCCATTAAGGCAAAAAAGAATTGGGCTAAGGGCTCAACCTTGGTGCAACTCTATTGTGGTTAAAAAAGGTTTATGTTTCCTTCAACTATCCTTCCTATGGTTTTGGTGCAACCACATAATTTGAAAGTGCTCTGAGTCTCCTTCCAAACTTCTACAATTGAATCTTAGCAACTCCCTAATGCATCTGCTTAATCACTCAAGTGTACGTCATTGACGCGCCTCTAGCTTCTAAGGATCAATTTCCAAAGCACTTTCCTTGAGACTTTGTTGTTGTTTTTAGAGGCTAGTGAATATCATATGTAGGTCACTTTTCCTTTTTCTACGTCGCTCCATGTACTAGTCTCCTAAAACAAAACAAAAAAAATTTGGATGACTTCTATAATTGATCGCTTCAACATGAAGCCAAATTAACATTCTGATACAGACACACCACCATCCTCTCTTAAACTTCAATTCATAGCATGACTTAACTACTTGATTCCCCTATAATTATTGCAATAATGAATGTCACTCTGTAGAACAAAAGCATACAACAAAAGCATACTCTCCCTTCTATTCTTTAGACATTTTAAAAGTTTACATAAAACCAGGAATACTTTTTGAAATTATTATATTAGATAAATAATAGTATATTCTATTTTTATTTATGAAATAAGGATAATATACCAAACACACCTTTCCTACCTCATAATTTATATGTTTAAAGGGAATAATCCAGGTAGATTGTGGTTGGGTTGAGATTGATGCGGATCTTGGCAACAACCAATCCCCACTGTTTGGTCGTCCGGACCAAGTGGATTACTTTGTTGGTATACATGTCACCTCTCTTTCTTCTTCAAAATCCGAACTTTATGCTGAATAAGTCTTCTCTTACTGTTTTATTGCCTTTTTCCCATCAACAATTTCACCCCTCTTCATTTCTGCTTCCATTTTAGGTATGCACTTTCATCTCCTCTTTATTCATCTTCATATATGTGCAAACATCTCTTCTTTTTGGTTTCTTGATTATGATTTCCCCCCCAATTACTGAAAATTGTGGAGGGTTGACTAAATGTTATGAGATAAAACTATTTATTGTGCCCTAGAAAATGGATTTATGTTGGAGTAGTTGTTAGAGATTTTGGAAGGAAACAAACTAAATTGAGTTTATAAAGGGAAATTAGGTTATTTTATGAATCTTGAAGCAACAGTTAAATTGTCGGTTAGGGGGTTCGAGCCATATGGAAACAATCACTAACCTTTGCATTAGGGTACCCCCTCTGTGACACGCGGCTCTTCCTTGGACCGCGCTAATGTGGGATGCTTTGTGTGCTGAGCTTCTCTTTTACATTGTTTGGGATCTGTCCTCTGCAAAAACATTAAACTGTATGTCCTGCTAAGTGTCATGTTGTGTTGTGATTATTGACAAAAGAAATGTTGTGTATGTGTCTTGCTCTCTAAGAATGATCAGTTGGCATAATAACTTTACAGATGCCTACAATTCTGCTATTAACCTAAACATACATGTAACATGTGCACAAAGGCTAATAAAGGGTAGTGAATGTTGCTAGCCTTAATTGCTTTTATAAATTCAACAGAAAATGTGTGTTTATATGTGATCTAGTATTTACTATTAGGGATTTGTATGAAAGCAGAATATAGAGAACTTTTGGGCTTATATGAATGCAGTGAATGTCGATTCTTTATTATAGTATGTTGGATGTGACTTGGCACACTAATTCCCTAGGAATCATCTCAAAGACAAGTTGTATTTGTAAGAGTCATCAATGTAAGTTGTTATTCCATTTTTCCTTCTTGTCACACAGGAGATATAATCAATGATCTTCCAAATGGATTCTCGACTTTGAAATAGCATCTTTTACTATTGGAATATTGTTTCTGAAAGTATTACCTTTTCCTATGATCATAATAATTAGCTAAAGACCATTCCATCAGACTCTTGGTGTCCTAATCACTTTGACAATCGCCTATCTTATCATAGTTTCATTGGCTTTTCAATCCTGGAAGATTTAATTCATCTGTTCTCATAGGCTTTTCCTGCTACTGCAGATACGATCTCCAAGAATTGTAGTCCTCCATTGTCGTGGGGCTTCACCCAATGTACCTCCTTTATTAGCCATTTAAGGTAAAGGTATTGAGAGTGCATGGTCCAGATTTCAGCCTGTGCAGATCTTCAGTAGTATGACATAGTCACCTTGCAAACCGAACAAAGCAGGATGGAATTTCAAGAGACCCCTGCTTCTGCTACGAAATCAAGACATTTTCCTCTGACTCCTTTTAGAATTATAAGGGGAGTGATATGTTTATTGGTTCTTCTTTCAACTGCATTTGTTTTCGTGATCTATTTCGTGCCTGTGGCAGCGGTACTCTTGCGCTTCTTCAGCACGCTTTATAGTAGGAAAGTTGTTGCACTTCTGTTTGGTCTTTGGCTTGGATTGTGGCCATTCCTATTTGAAAAAGTAAATGAAACCAATGTGGTATTTTCTGGGGATCATGTTCCGCCAGGAGAACGTGTACTGCTGATCGCAAACCACAGAACAGAGGTCGATTGGATGTACGTGTGGAATCTTGCATTGAGGAAAGGTTGCTTGGGCCACATCAAGTATTTACTTAAGAAAAGTTTGATGAAATTGCCAGTCTTTGGCTGGGGATTCTATGTGTTAGAATTCATTCCACTGGAGAGAGACTGGGTTGTTGACGAACCGGTGATAAAACAAATGCTTTCGACTTTTACCGATCCTCGGGATCCATTGTGGCTAACTGTTTTCCCTGAAGGAACAGATTACAGGCAGGTTTATGTTATGCATTTTTGTTTTCTTATTTTTGGTCTTGTATTCTTGTCTGTTTCTCCCAATAAAACTTAACTATTGAATTTACGCTCACGTTATTTTCACCTTTTCTCTGAAATTTTTAAATTTTCTTACATTCAGTGACGAGAAGTGCCAAGCAAGCCAAGAGTTTGCCAGCCGGAATGGATTACCTGTTCTAAGTAATGTGCTGCTACCTAAGACAAAAGGCTTTTATGCCTGCTTGATGATATTAAGGAGCTCTTTGGATGCAGGTTCTATCTTTTTACCATGTCGTTTTTTGCTCCACTTTTGTTGCCCTTTTCACTTTTGAGGGGAAATTAGTTACTTTAATATGATAAAACTAGCTTTTTCACTTTACTGTTATACTGCATTAGTACTTTATATGATTACCAATGAATAGATAACAACCTTTTTAGCGACAACGACTATGCCTCAGTCCAAGCAAGATGAGGTCGGGTATATGAATCTAGTTTAGATGGTTAGTGAGGATTCATATAGCCAATCCCAACTTGTTTACGACTAAGGCCTAGGTGATGTTGGCAATAAAGTTTGTAACTTTACTATCATAGTCGTAAAGTTCAGTTAAATTATCTGACAAACTTATTTTATGACTTGTTTATCTGTTCTTGATCCTCATAAAGACTGTCTTTTCTCCTTTTTATTCACACAATTATATACTATCTAATTTGCAGTTTATGATGTAACCATCGCATACAAAAATCAGTGTCCCACATTTTTGGACAATGCATTTGGTATCGATCCTTCTGAAGTACACATTCATGTTCGACGCATTCCTCTTCATAATATCCCAGCATCTGAAAAAGAGGTTTCTAAATGGTTGATGGCGACATTTGACTTCAAAGATCAATTACTATTTGATTTCATTGCTAATGGCCATTTCCCAAATGAAGGAACAGAAGAAGAACTATCAACAGCAAAATGCTTGGCTAATTTAGTAATAGTAATGGCTATTACTGGTAGTTTTATATTCTTTACACTTTATTCATCTATATGGGGAAAAATTTATGTACTTTGCTCTTGTATATACATTGCTTCTGCTGCTTACTTTAATTTTCGACCAAATCCCATTTTTGGTAATGTAAATGAAAAACTGAATAAAATTCTTAGAATGAAAAGTCATTAGGAAGGTACCTTCTGTACTTAGTAGTAGTGATGTAAATAGTTCTTTTCTTTTCTTTTCCTTTGTTGGATAATACAATGTTTTTTGATCCTCCAAATTTTCCTCTGCAATGTAATTGTTTGTTATAGCTTTGCTTTGCCTTTTCTTTCTCTACATGTTTTGGGATCCCAGCTAATTTAGATTCACACCACTTAAGTCCAGTAAAGGGAGAGTCGCTTTTTTGTTAGGATTTTTTTTTTCACTTGAAGGAGACTAACTCGAAGCTTTAGTTAAGAGTGGAGAGATCTTATTTATCACACCATAATTCTTGTTTGTGTATGTGATTGTGGAGATAGATAGGGTTGAGGGGTTTGTTTGAACTTCCTTTGACGGAAAATTACACTATTTGTATATGGTTATAGGTGGAGATAGGATTTTGAGGTTTGTTTGAACTTCCTTTGACGGAAAATTACACTATTTGTATATGGTTATAGGTGGAGATAGGATTTTGAGGTTTGTTTGAACTTCCTTTGAGGAAAATTACACTATTTGTACATGGTTAAAGTTAATTTTTATCTATATAAAGATGTTGAACCCCTTCGACTTATTCATGTGTTTATTTCTTTATATTTTGAACCCTATTAGTGAAAATCTGGCTCGATCGTAGAACCAGACAAATAAGGGCAGGTGAACTATAGCTTTGGCAATTTTGAACCCTATTAGTGAAAATCTGGCTCGATCGTAGAACCAGACAAAGAAAAAACAAGAGGATAAGAAAAAGAAGCAGTTAGTTAGTTCTCTCATCAAAGTACTCACCTGAAACACTTGCAATTAAAAAAAAGTTTTGTTTAATCGTCACGGGAGGTAGGTTAAAATGAAAAATCAAACATCCTTTACGTGTGTTAGGTTTCTTTTTCTTCCTTAATCCCTTTCATATCTACACTTTTGTGGCTCGTTTAATATGATCCATACAATCTCATGGAGTCAAATATGCGGAATTATTTTATCTCATATTTGATCGGTGGAATAAGAGATGGTAATTCCAACCAATAGCCTGCAAGAAATAGAAAGGAGAAAACCCATCGCGACGCCTGGTTTGCCAAAGTACCGCCACTCGGGCTTACATCATCCTATAGCCTACTCTAAACTCTAATAGTATCTATATACTATGATGGAATCAAGCAGTAATTAAACATTTTATTCACTAAAATACTATTTGTTCTTTTTTATGTCATCATAGTACATATACTCTAAGATATCAAAGAGTAAATGAGTAGTGTTTTCACTGAACCACTACTTCCTATCCTTGATATCATCAGAGTATAATCAAGCCGTAATTAAGCAGTCTTTTCATTGAAACACTGCAAAATTAGTGGGATACTATCTCATATAGAAGATGATATAATTAATCTGATGAGATATTTCAATCAATAGAATATTTTTATTTTTTTCAACCTGCATATCAACGACCTTAATAGTTCACCCTAGTAAGAAATATATGTAATAAGGAACATATATATGTTAGGTTCTTGAAGGAACCATTAATCAAAGGTTATATGTGCTGTGTTCGTGTTGGAACAAACAAACATTATGATTGAGTAATAAATATTATTCCTAATTAGGCATGTATAAATCGCTTTTAGTAAGAGTCGAAATGATTTATCTTAAAATAAATTTTTTCTAATTTAATCGAACCTCAATGAATATTTACCAAAAACTAAAAAAAAAAGTCAAAAGGTTCTTATAGGAGATAAAACATGTATCATGGGTTAAGTGAAACGAGTCGATGCAAGTGATTGGTAAAACGTTACACTAATTAAATAAGTTACACATCAACCTAGGGATTAAAACTTAATTCTTCATGTTTGCATTTTTGTGGTAATAGAAAATATCAATTACGTACCTACTTAATGGAAAAGGCTAGAAATATTTAATGGTAATTAAATAATTTATACCTTTAAATTGTTAAAATCTTATCAAAAGCATGCCAAAAAATTTCATCTTTCATGCTTTGGCCGGAGCAAAATTAGATACAAAATAACATACCCAGTGAAATCTCACAAGTGGAGTCTGGAGATGGTAAAATGTATGCAGATCTTACTACTACCTTATAGAGATAGAGAGATTGTTCCTGAAAGACCCTCATCTCAAAATATTATTCCTAAAAGCAGAAAATACTAGATATGAAACAACGACTAGAGTGGAAAGCAAATGATTATTTATAAAAACAATAAAAGTAACAAAATATGATGGATAATAATAACAAAATATATAAAGATACGACTATCTCTACTAACATACTATATCATAAGGCCAAACAACAATCACAACATCCTACCCCTGCCAACCGTCTAACCTTCTACCCTAATACGCAACCTCCACTCCTTCTTACATCTAAGGTCATGTCCTCGGTGATACGAAGTTGCGTCATATCTTATCTAACTATCTCCCCCAATACTTTTTCGATCTACCTCTACCCTTCACGTAACCCTTAAATTCAACCCATCGCACCTCCTAATAGATACCTTAGCATATGTTTACTTATATACTGTTTTGATTATTTTTGGGTTGGGTGAACTAATTAATATAATATCAAAAATGGATAAGAAATTGAAGTCATTGTATCCAAAAAATAAACACCTAACTCGATAAGGGCAGGTGAACTATAGCTTTGGCAACATTGAGCAATAGTCTGGCTGTTCTAAAATAGTTGTCAT
Organism: Solanum virginianum; assembly: GCA_000787875.1. NCBI lineage: Eukaryota > Viridiplantae > Streptophyta > Magnoliopsida > Solanales > Solanaceae > Solanum > Solanum virginianum. The sequence goes on along the minus strand of DF360768.1, from coordinate 45,451 downwards.
ATTTCAATGTTTGAAAGTTAATTTGTTTAATTTTTTAAAATTAAACTAATTCAGTGTTAAAAATATTAACAATCTGAACAAGGAAACATGTGCATGTTGTAGCAGCCAATAAGACGTGTGATATTGGAGCTGTGCCTATATATACGCGTCCCACTGGTTGGTTTAAAGCAAATATATATTTTTAAATCTTTATTTGGATTTTTTTTTATAAAATTTAAAAAATTATGCAAATATAACCATTTTGCAATATTAACTTTCTTGATAATATTAAACTCTAACGCAGAATAGTGCGCACCGAGTTTATCTGAACCCAACACCTCTATCTTGAACATATATAGATATATTTTTTACTAAAATTATTATCATTAATGGTTTGAACTCATAATTTTGGAAATAAATCCGTCTAATATGATGAACCTTTTGAACAGTAGAATTTTAAAATTTTCTATCCGCCTTTGATTATCTTAACATTTGCGATGGCATATACACAATTTTAAATTTTTATAAGTTAGAAGAGAAAATAAAAAGTTTACTAAATAACTAATGGCTGAATCTCTTTGGGATTATATGGCATGCGGGAGAGAATAAATAAGGATATTATATAAAATAGAATATCTCGTGTAATTAGTTCCATCTATTAAGAGATAATAATTTTACTAATTTATTCCAATTGATAGGATAAAATAATTGGAATTAGCGAGTACTCCTGTTGACTTGATACAGAGATTAAGAAGTAGTAAATGATAGGGTAATTTTATCAAAGTACCTTTTGAATATACTCCCTCTGTCCCATTTTAGGTGGCACTATTTGACTTGGCACAGTGTTTAAGAAATAATGGAAGACTTTTGAAACTTGCGGTATAAGCTTAAAACCATTTCATTAAGGGTAAAAAGTAAATTTTAAGGTTGAATTGTTTCTAGTTAGAGTAAGGTGATATTCTTTTTGGGACGGACCAAAAAAGAAAGAGTGTCACACAAAATGGGACAGAAGGAGTAATAAATACTATGTCTTAAAAAATATAATAGGGAAATGACTACAATTAATGATAAGGATAGATTAGGAACTAAATGTAAAATTGTCTCTTGATTTCATAAAGTGGACAAGTATTGTTGAACATCCCAAAATAGTATAGGAGCCAAGTAGAGTTGGACGGAGGGAGTAGTATATCAATCCAAATATAGAATGAAGTCAATCTCAAATTTTATTCAAATGACCATTTGAGCAACTCTTTCTATTTTTTCCTTTTATTTATTATTAAGGTTTTTTCGATCATGCTGAATTTGATGAGAATGTCAAAATAGACCAAGTTAATAAATAGACGGATTATTAATCTCCTTAAATGATAATTGGGATGAAATCAATTAGGTTAAAATGAGCTAAAAGGGGTCATAACTCAAATTGTCCAATTTTTTAAGTAAGTTTTTCCAAAAATTACTTTCTTATAATTTTTTTTAATCAAGACTATATATATATATATATATATATATATATATAGTAAAGTTGGACGAAGGAAGTAGTATATCAATCCAAATATAGAATGAAGTTAATCTTAAATTTTATTCAAATGACCATTTGAGCAACTCTTTCTATTTTTTTCTTTTATTTATTATTAAGGTTTTTTCGATCATGCTGAATTTGATGAGAATATCAAAACAGACCAAGTTAATAAATAGACGAATCATTAATCTTCTCAAATGATAATTGGAATGAAATCAATTAGGTTAAAATGAGCTAAAAGGGTCATAACTCAAATTGTCCAATTTTTTTACTAAGTTTTTTTCAAAAATTACTTTCTTATAATTTTTTTTAAATATATATATATATATAGTAAAGTTGGACGGAGGGAGTAGTATATCAATCCAAATATAGAATGAAGTTAATCTCAAATTTTATTCAAATGACCATTTGAGCAACTCTTTCTATTTTTTTCTTTTATTTATTATTAAGATTTTTTCGATCATGCTGAATTTGATGAGAATGTCAAAATAGACCAAGTTAATAAATAGACGGATCATTAATCTCCTCAAATGATAATTGGAATGAAATCAATTAGGTTAAAATGAGCTAAAAGGGGTCATAACTCAAATTGTCTAATTTTTTTACTAAGGTTTTTATATATATATATATATATATATATATATATATATATATATATTTTATTTGTTACTTTTATTATCTTTAAAATTATCATTTGTTTCTTACGCAGATTGTTTTGTTTCGTACATAATATTTTTTACTTTTGAGATGATTTTTAGAGAAGGATTTTTCGAAAACAACCTTTCTATCTCTACGAAATAGTAATAAGGTCTGCATATATTTAACACCCAGACCCCATTAGTGATTTCATTGGGTATATTATTGTTGTTGTTGATGACAATATACATAGAATAAAAAACATCTTAAAAATATTTAGATAATATCTATTATTGGTCAATCCAGATTACGAATCAACCCAATATCAAAATATGTTGAAGTAAATGGGTCAAACGTTATTAAGTTACCAAAATAATCATGTCATTAGTCCATTCAAACCTAAATAAATTACGTGAATCATAATATTTATGGATCAATTTTACCACCCTTAAGTCAATGGAAATTAATCAGAAAGTCATTCAATTTTTTTCCTTTTTCTTTCTTAATGATTACTAATAATTTTATGTACACAATTTTTTTAATATTCCTTTAACCTACATACCTACCTAAATTGATAAAAGGACCAAAGGGAGTGTCATATATTTATGATAAAGAAATCTAAGGGGGGGAAAATTAACTGCGAGATCTTTGCGTGTATGCAGTTAATGCAATTTACCCACAATGTGTGGTAATATAATTTCCTACGTGGGTAAGTTGGGTGGGGTGGGTGGGGTGGGGTTATGGGAAGTAAATCATAATTAAATAGGCTATAAATAGACTAATCGCCCAATGCTTCTTACTCAAAATCTAATTTCCATTGATAATTCCTCTATTTCTTCTGCTAATTCCAATGGCTACAATGCATAACCATTCTTATTTTCTCCTTGCCCTCTTTATTTTTCGTAAGTTTTTCTTCTATCTCTTTGTTTTGTGTGAATAGCATTGGATTCATCTGAATCAGTATTTTTGACGTTTTGCCTGATTATATTTTTATATGATTCAATTGAAGAATGTATATGATGTTGCAGCATTGGATTCATCTAAATCAATATTTTTGACGTTTTACCTGATTATATTTGAGATGTTAATACAGTGTTGCAGCATTGGGTTTATCTGAAATCAATACCTTTCACGTGAATGCTGAATTTTTTAGATATAAATTTATTAAAATTATAATAAAAATTAGATTTGAACATGTAGTTTTAAGGATTTGAATGCTAGAAATCTCAAGGATGTAATTAATAGAGCTTAAATCATGAATGCACGAAGAAAAATAGAGCATGTATGTAACAGTTTGCTTACCATTTTGCAGAGGCAACTGCTGCTTCAGCTACTCAATTCACGCTTCACAACAATTGTGGTTATACAGTTTGGCCCGGTACTCTTTCCGGCAACGGAGTCCCTATCTCCGGCGATTCTGGTTTTACATTAACCCCCGGGGCTACCGTCCAGCTCTCTGCCCCTGGTGGATGGTCCGGCCGGTTCTGGGGAAGAACCGGTTGCAATTTCGACGAATCCGGAGCCGGAAAATGCATAACCGGCGATTGCGGCGCATTGAAATGCCATAGCGGAGCTGGCGGCGTACCTCCGGTGAGTCTAGTTGAATTCACACTTGCTAGTAAGGAGCCGAAGGACTTTTACGATGTTAGCCTTGTTGATGGCTACAATATCGGTATCGGCGTACGTCCTACCGGCGGATCCGGCGATTGCCAATACGCCGGGTGCGTCAACGATCTAAATCCGAACTGTCCAAATGAATTGCGAGTGATAGATTCCGGTGTAGTTGTTGCGTGTAAGAGCGCTTGTGCACAATTCAATACGTCGGAATACTGTTGCACCGGCGACCATGGAACGCCGGCGACTTGCCCGCCGACGGATTACTCAAGGATATTTAAGAAAGCGTGCCCTACTGCTTATAGCTATGCATATGATGATGCTTCGAGTACCTGCACTTGTGCTGGTACTGATTATATCATCACATTTTGTCCAACAAATTTATAGTTTTAATTATTTTTTTATGATTAAAACAATGATCATTGTTACAAAATAGGGGAGTACTATTTTTGTAATCTCCAATTGATTTATAAACATTTTGATAAGAAATATATTTTGATCATGATACTTGGCTATGATATTATCATATCGAAAGAATTGTGGTAAGTTAATAATCTGATATTGGGTACTTACCAAAGCAAATATGCACTCAAGTAATTTTACCAAAAATCATTTATATAAATGAGAAGAAATCAATTATTGATATTTTATCTCCCATGATTTTTATCTATTTCATTAATATACGATCGATTTATCGAGAGAATCGTCGTGAATAACATTTCCGATTACTTTGCTTTGTGCATTTCTTTTTGATGTACTTATATAAAGACAATGAACCCTATTCAGAGTCCTAACTATAGAAAGTAAGGCCTTTTTGGTACATCCTAGGTGAAGCTATTTTATTTATTCATTTTGCATCTAGAGTCCAAAAGTTTAGAACATGCTCGAAAATGAAATCTCACTTTGGGAGTAAAATAAGTTCGAACTTAAAATCTCACTTTGGGTGTAAAATAGGCAAGAACTTAAAACAAGTTCTAACTTGAAATTTCTTATGAAAGATGAAAGGGTACTTATCACTCCATCACAGTCTTATCTTTTGGTATTATAAAAATCAAAAATCACAATTTAATTGGTCCAATTGATATCCTACTTACTTCCTATTTTAAATATATTAAAAAAACAATTCATTTTGTAACTTCTAATTTTGAGGTGAAAAGATTCTTTCTAGGGTTGGTGTAAATATTGTGAAAATTAGGTTTATGTATACGTTGGAATTCAAAATTGTCTATTTTTGGGATAGAAAAGAGTCAAATCATGGTTTGATTAAAAGACAAGTTTAGTTGTACAATTTCTACAAAATTAAGACAGTAAGTCAGTGAGATTTGTCCCTTTTCATGAAGCTAACATTAAATATAGTTTAATCACAGATTAATCAAGGAAATTGACATTTTCTAATGATTTATTAATATTAATACCCCCATCGACTGTTTAAATATTCCCTTTGTCATAACAGTTTGTTGATAAAATAAATAATCAAATTTTCCCGAGTTGCTTCTATAGGGATTTTTAGTTTCAAGATTATAACTTAGAGAGATGAAGGGAAGTAAGCATAAAATCGCAAATAATAAAGGAAAAATAATGCTTTAATAAAGGGTCCGAGAAAGAATGACACCCTCAAAAAGATGTAACGAACATCAAAAATAATAACAACAATAACATATCCAATAGAATCCCACAAATGGGGTTTGGAAAGAGCAAAAAATGTATGCAGATTTTACCACTACCTCATAGAGATAGAAAGACTATTTCCGAAAGACCCTCGTCTCAAAAATATCATGCCTCAAAAGCAAAAGATACTAGATATAAAATAGAAAGCAAATGATAATATATGAAAATAATAAAAATAACAAATATAAGACAAATGGATGATAACAACACAAGATATAAAGACACAACTAATCCTACTTACATACGGTATCACAAGGCCAGACATCATCTCATCCTACTAGTCTATTAACTTTCTATAAAGTCATGTTCTTGCTGAGATGAGATTATGTCATATCCTATCTAATCACCTCCCCCAACACTTTCAACCTACTACCCCTTCGCTCAATCCTAAATTCAACCTCTAGCACCTCCTCGCGAGGAACATTACATATTCGTAATTTATAGGTTACACAAGTAGCACAAATAGACTAATAAAATGTAAGAGGTATAATTGAACACACTCTTACTATGGGAAAAAACTATAAAATCTAAAAGAAAAACAAAAAACACAATTAATGACTTCAAGGCCTTGGGCCAATTCATTTTACTCTTTTGTACTCTTTTTATCATTTCTTCTTTGATTACATTTCCTCTACATCCAAGACTTTCATCTTTGAAAGCCAAAATCTCAAATTAATCTCCCATCCCAAATCTTTTGTCAAATGAACATTTGGGATGGGAGGAAAAAGAAAAGAAAAAAACTAAATTATGAGCGCTTCGCGCACACATTTTCCTCCTACCCCAAAGAGAAAAAAACTTACAACACATTACAAGCCGGCCAAGGAAAAAAGAAAACGAAAAAAGGGACCTAAAGCTACCTACAATGTACACCGAATTCATTTTCTAAAATCAATCTTGCCTGAATAGTGGCCCTTCTAAAACCAAGCGTCCAATTCGCCCCAACCTGTGCAAAGACCTTGACCCTCGTGTTCGTTGCTAAACAGTGTCTGGTCCGAGCAATCAAGTGATGCTCCACATGCCACGTTATATGATTGGCAAGCTGAATGACACACTCGTAATCGGTTGTCCCCATCCTTGTCACATTTTTGGATTGAGATCTGGTTTTTTAAGCAGTTTGACAGGAATAATGAGTAAATCATATACACACAAATGCATGGTAAAATGTTTTGCATCAAATTAGCAGAGGACGAGAAAACTTACCCAGCAGGCTAATCGTTTAGCAGCTCCATCACAATCTCTACCCCTAAAAATGTTTAAAATCTTTCGAGGACCAGCTGGGAATAGTCGGTTGTAGTTGGGCATCACCACTACTTCTTCCAGCTGCTGCAAGATACTTAACTCACTAGGTGCACAATGTTGTCCCGATACATCATTTTGAAGCACGTCTTTGCAAACAGAGAGACTAGGAAGAAGCGTGGAGCTATTCTGGCACGTGTAACCAGCATAGTCAGAACAACGGAACTCACAGACTCCGTTGTCACAGACCCCACCATGAAGGCTGCACTGCTCATCGCAAACAGCTGCATATCACCAATGGAAATGTTAGCTAAAATAAGCAAATCAACCATAAGCTGCCACCCAAAAGATTTTGAGCTGGTTAACAAACTAAAAGGATGCTCCGTTTACCAGTGGAACAATCAATGCCAGTAAACCCGTTATCACATTCACAAACACCATTCCCAAGACACTTTCCATGTTCACCACAATTGCCAGGACAGGAGCCTGAAATAGAAAGCAGAAGTGTGATTACACCAAATAAAACGACTTTCCTCAAAAAGATTCCACCATCACAGAGAAAGTATGGGAGCTCACGTTTGCTACAATCATGACCACCATAACCAATAAAGCATCGACATTTTCCACCTAAGCAATCTCCATTGAAATTGCATGAATTGGGACATTGACTAGACAATGAAACTGGATTCACATCACATAGTTCATGGTAAGCTGGGCAGACGAGCTCACCTGCAATTGAGGAAACAAAAAACAAAGAAGAGGCAATTTAAGTTGCATAAATCAACAAAGAGATACTTTAGTGATTAGAGAGAAGTAGCACGACTAAAATTACCATTAAAGCCAGGAAACTGGATAGGTCCACCAGCTTTAGGACAAACTCTCCAAATGCCATCTACTGCTACCTGCAGGAAATTTAAGCATATAATAAGCTAAATGTCAGATATCCTTTCCAAGACTTGTTCTTTTCGCAAACATAATCCAAGCTGGAAGAAGTGAACTAGGACAGAAACCTCAGATCTAGCACACAGAAAGAGGCATCCTGAGATTTCATTACTAACACTCTAGAAGAAATTAACATGACGCTCACCTCCGTAACATTTTTAATGACCCATTGCCCAATTTAGTTCTGTCTTATAATATAGACCTCAATATTTACATATTCAGATTGATTCCACAAAACTATTCCGTCTTATTTTAATTTTGATTTTGATATGATATACATGCTATTTCCGTATATTCCAACTGCTTGATTTACCCTGTTAAAAAAGAAGGTATAATTACATACAGTATGCCTCTTTTTACCTCTGCATTATTTAAACTATGGCATTCTCATGAATGGTTATAAATAGCCTTTTAATATTAGAAGGGTGATATACACAAGTTTTTTATGCTCACAAGAACATAGATATTTCCTGTAGGCACTGAAGTATATTCCATAATATGGCTAGATAGAAATGGAATTATCTTAAACGTTGCAAATATTTTTAGTAAAGTAACAATACGAGACAGATTTCAAATATTACAAACTTCAAGCCTTTATATCTCCAAAATGCAAACTCGAAGATTGAGAATACAAAGGAATGGCAGAGAGAGAGAGATCCAGCTATTATCCTCTCACGGCTGAGGGTAGCTCTTGAGCTTTGAATCATTCTCTCACATCTCATTTATCATTAATGAGAGCTAATCTGTCTTTCTACGAAAATAATGAGCTAATATACATTCTCTTGGATAGGCAACTAAGGTCAAAATAAAAGATGAACAACGAATACAGCAGAGAAGTAATTCCCAAAGTCATACCTCTAATGAGTTGTTTGAGCACCTATGCTGATAACAGCCATTGCCTTGGGCCATTGAGCCACGTACAAATCCAGAACGCACTAAAGAAGAAGCCATGCACCTGTATGGATTTAAACTAAAAACTATTGAGCTAATATCCAATTAGATATAATCCCCAAAGATTACGGAGGCGAATGCCGCACCTTGAACTACTTCCCCTCACTTCACCTAACATCCTATCAGGTGCACGAGCACCATTGGTGTCTGTACATGATCCATCAGAGTAAGCAACAAAATAAGTGCAATAATCAGCCAATGATGACTGACCACCTGCAACAGCCATCCACCAAAAGTTACATAAGAAAACCCAGTTCAAGAAACTTACTAGACCATTAATGTTGGTTTCGAATCGCAATTGGCATCCACCCAACAAAACTATTATTCGACTTGTTTCACAGAAGTTCAAAGGCAACAAAAAGATTTTGTATCTAAGACAAAATCAGGTTTCAATGACATTCAAATATTAAAAATAAAGAAATTATGAAATACCTTTGTTAGCCTGTGGAAAATAACGAGCCCATTGAGGAAGATCCCCACTATAATTCATAATTGGACAATAACCTTCTGCCTCCCTGTTAAATGTACATCCAGATAACTGGGTGGTGTTACAATGATAGGCTCCCTTCCAGTGATTGCAGGGAAGGGTAACGAAATCCGGTCCTTGGTTGCGGCCCCAATCAAGACGATCAGCCATGCTATAATTAGCACGGTACCATCCACTGTCCTCAAGTAAAGAAAGAGTCATTTTTGAAACCACTGATCTTGTATCTACCGACCCAGTCATGATTTCATTCATCAGTAGTCTTTTCTCCCAATGAGAACCTGCAGCAATTTGTTATTTAAAAAATCAATCAATAATTCAAAAAGTTATTCATTTAGCAAGATACAGTCTATAAAGTTGACATCTTTCAGCTATGAAAATGCAGGAGAGTGTATTTCAGAGGGATCCATTCAAGATTAATGATAATTTCAACCTGATGTACCGCGTCCACCTCCATCTTCTAGCTCCAGGCCAGTGAAATTCTCAGAGAATGCCTGCAGTGATAAACTGGTTAAGGGTATTCTAACTTTGCTGGGTTTAGCTTTGCCCATAAATTTAATGTGGTACAAAATAACTAGCTAATACAAGCAACAGGAATCAGAGAACGAAAATTAAAGAAAATGAAATACTATAGAGTATACCCCATAGTGATGGCGAGCATGCATGACAACTCGAGGAAGCACCACTCGAGTAACCATTCTTCCAAGTTTTTCATCCAATACCTGTTCAGTAACCTACGCATAGAAATGGCAAGTAAATGCACATCAGACTTCAGCATAACCAGGTCTGAACTAAATATTAGTGAACCCTCGACTATCTGAAAAATAGCTTATATCAATGCACATAAAAACAATAGAAGGAACAGTTGCTCTTTCCTAGAGTATAAAGAAAAGAAAATAAGTAACACTGAAAGGATTTTGACATTTCCAGTAGAAATGTCGTACAAAAGACTAAGAACAGGGGACCGAAGCAAATACTAGACCCAAACGATACTTGGGATAGGCCACAAGACTTATCAGAGAGAAAAATGTTTCGCTTTGCAGAATTCTAAATGCCCTACGACAGAGGCAACTAATAGCATAAAAGAGGACCGAACACCAAAAGATGTAGAACTAGTAGAAATTAAAGAAGTTTGGGAAATTTCTCAGCATCATTCACAACTTCCCATTATCCAAATAAACTATGTGTAAGTAAGCTTAGCTATGGTCTTCCAGTAATAAATAAATTGAAGAGAAAAAGCTCCTACTTTGGAGCGTAATGTGGACTCCGAACATC
>DF360768.1:24671-35070 GCA_000787875.1 Solanum virginianum | reverse complement strand
GAACATCAGAATTGGCAATCAAAGGGAAATGGATAAAACACAAGACTAATTTGAGCCACTTCACTACATCATTTTAAAAATTTGCCCCTTGGGACCTCTTCCACCCCACCTTCTGGTCTAATTTTTTCTGTATTCCAACTTGTTTCACTTGACTAATGGATTGTGCTGTATTCTTGAGATAATCAGACTGAATCAGAAAGTTAACAGAAGTCATATCAATTGATGAACCATATGCTTAATAAAATAAAAATTCAATTGACTAATATACTTGTTCTCAAAAAAGATAACAGAAGAACCAACTTGCAGACATTTTCAACAGTTTGAGCACAATTGACCATATTTCATGTATCCAAAATATTCAACATAATTCTCAAATAAGATCTTCAGGATATGGATAAACCATAATAAAAATGTCACTTTCTGTACTTACGGAAGTGCAAAACCTCTAAGAAGAAATCATCTCTGTCTTGACTCTTAAGATAAGAACACTTTCTTTTTCCCCTTCTCTATTGGAGAGAATTATAAATTACAAGAAAGAGCGATTTTCTTTTCTACAGTAAAGCTAAGACAATCACAATTTATGTGAATATAGAGTCTATCTTGCAGCTTGTGCTGTTTGCTCCTTTACTTGGAAACGGTAATACATATAACTTTTCCTTGGTGAAAACTTTTTACAAGAGATCACTACTACAGGGGAAGGGAGATTGTTGCAGTCAATGGACTCTTATTAACATGAGTTTCTACTGGTGGCCCTCTGCAGTTATAGCACATGCAAAAATCACACTTATTAACATGAGTTTCTAGTGGTGACCCTCTGCAGTTATAGCACATGCAAAAATCACAATTACCTGACTACGCCTACGTTTTCTCTCATCACGAAAATGAGCAAAGGCATGAGGATCAAATCCAAGAACATGCATCACTTCATGTATCAAAGTAGCTTGAAGTAAAGTTTCCGCTTCAGCAGTTAAATGCCGAGGAGCAACATTCACATGCCCTGAAACCAGAAAATCTCAGTTTAGCTGTGGTGACAATGAAAATTTCTTATGTATTGACATGCTTTTGTCGCACAACACTCACCAGCAACAGCACGACCCCATTGATCACGTTCACATGCTACAGCCCATGCAAGAGTGTTGCCTGTTGTTGGCCTTGTAGTCACCAGAAGAACCAAATCCGCATGTGCAACACCCTCTGAAGTATACACAGAGAAAATACGATAATTCAAAATTGACAATAACGAACTAAACAGTAAACAAAAATATCATAATAAAATAAGGAAAGCCAAGCAGCTGATAATCGAATAAAAGTACCTTCAACGTATTTCCTTGGGAGTTGTACACCTCCATCTTGTCCACAAGCAGAATATCCACTTAAGCGCAGGTTTCCCTTAACTGGCTCAACAGACAACGCTCTTTTAAACCAATCTGCTGTCTGCTCGAGGGCCTGTATTGCAAATTGCATCCCGTTAAAATATTAAATGCCATTGCATGACAGAAATAATTTTATCAGGCATGTTCTTTTTTAATCAGTAATTATTTTAAAAGATTCAGTAATCTTGCCAGGTATATTCATGAGATATGCGGCAGCCAAAATCAAAGACGTGAACATCAGCTAGGATTTCAGTATGATGAAGGAAAAGAGAATAAACCTTGCGAAGGCGATGCCTTTTGTCCTCCCCAGCTATATCATCTAAGGTACAGTTATACCAGCAATCACCATAAACTGGAGGATCTCCATGTGGATTACAAGAAGATGTACCAGAAAAAGATGCACCTGGTGGCTCCCCAAGCTAATTAGGCAGAATGAGAATTTGATAAATTAGTAAGAACATATATCAAATTTCTCAAAAATACTTTTCAACTGATAATAAATACTTGCCTTCACAATGTCGCTGACTTGTTGACAATCTCTCTCGGATGAATGACCGACAGCATCATAATTCAAAAAGATTCTAATCGGTTGCATGACATCATTTTGTTCTTTGGAAATTTCAAGTAATGCCCTTCCTCTACGGTGAGGGGGATTTGAAGCCACAGACTCCTCATACACCTGAGGAGTAACAGAATACACTTGCAAGCCAGGTCTTTTCCTTTGTTCAATTATCTGATCATGGATACAAGAATGGGAAATCGTACTCTTATCTTCTTTCTCAAAGTCTTGTCTCAATAATTGATCGTCCGAGAAAGTTGCTAAACTGGTCTCTAGACACAATAGTAGAAATAGAACCTAAGGGAAGTAAGGTAGAGAGGATATCAGCAAAAAAGACATCAACCAAAATCTATTTTCCATTACCTAAATGCTGTCCCAATAACAATTCCAACAATTGGAGCACGAAAAGAACTACATCACAAGCAAATTAAGATCAAAGAATAGTTCTCTTGAAACTAAAGATTACAGAATAGATGCTCATAATCTGAAACAGCTAGCTCCAAAATCTACATTAACATTCAAAATTCGACAAGCAGTTCAAAGCCTCAAACCAAAATCAACTTTTTCGAGCTCCACAAGCTTACTGGAGCTGATTAAGAAGCTTAACTATCACCCCAAGCTGAATAAAGGCCATGACTATCAATGGAAATACAGAAAAATAACCCCTCAAGCAGAAAGCCCCAATCTTTAAAATCTAATTCAACAACAAAGGAGAAAACTTTTACCCTTATTGAGCCAATTACTCAAATATAAGTAGTTTAACAAAATACCCATTACCCAAAATAAAAAGGAAGGGAAACTCAAACTTCATGAGGAACTAGAAGATCTTATAAATGGAAATTACCATAAAATGGGAACAAGTTTTCTAGGGAGAAATAGCAAACAGAAACTTTCTGAATAATTCATAATTTCAGCAGATCCAAATCTTTATCTACTGAAAAACATATGAAATTTCCAAGTTTCCAAATTCATTTACCAGCAAGAAAGCACCTCAAAAATTTCCTCTTTTGACTTCAAATATTTTCAACTATCCAAACACATTCTTCCTCATAAGCTACCAGCATATTATCCCAAAAATAAAAATAAAATTAACCAAAAAATTGAAATAAACCCTAAATCCCCAATTGAAAAAGTCTTTACCTGGGGAAAAACTATACCAAATCTGAGCTTAGTTGAAGAGCTGGATTTTGAATGGACACTGAAAAAAGTACAAGTATTACTTCTACTAGTACCACCACCACTACTACTACTACCACTACTACAACACCAAATCTTCAACTCCATGAAACGCAGCGTTTAACAAAACACACCATCAAATCGCCGCCATGGACGGCGTTTCTCCGATCGGCTCCGGTTTCCAAAAGAAATGCAGACCCCTCCACATTATACAAACAGATGAGTATATTTACACACCCACTGAGGTGAAAAGATTGAAACTTTATCAATCTTGAAGACCCCCTTTTGAACAATGAGAAGAAAAAAAATCAAATAAAACTCAGTTCTTTAATAAATATGAACTGGGTTTTCTTGGTTCTGGGAAAGGGGACTACTATCTTAGCTTCTCCTTAAACAGTGAACCAAAAATCTGTACATTTTGTGAAAGCAAAGTTCTTGTATTTGTTTGGACACTGAGTGATAATAAAGAAGAAATATGAAAATTTGTGTATAATTTAATATATAAAGTATTACTATTACTATATAATAAAAGTGAATAAGAATAGGTAGGGGTGGGTGGAGTTAGCTCATAATTTTTTATACTAATTCTTTTGGATTAGATTATATGTTTTGTTTCAATGAAAAAAGTTGTATAAAATATCATCGTTTTTATGAAAGTAGCCTTGCTTTTTCTTGGAACTACTAAAATACCATTGTCTTTTTCTTCCATTATAAATGAGTAGCTTTGACAAAAGTTTTTACCTCCGCGACCTGACGTCTAACGGAAACAGTCTCTGAGATAAGAGATTTAATGAAAATAAATTTTTAAATTTTATAAAATAAAAATTAAAATCTCATGCATTTGGGGTTCATTTGATGGCTAATTAGACTTGTACAGCTACGAATAATATAAAAATTAATTATGAATAAATTTATATATTACTTCATACAAATATTAGATATAAAATGATTAGTTGTTCATTTACTAGTTACACATATATTGATCAATCCACGATATGTTCTACATAAAATAGTGCATAAATTTCTTTGTAACTTATACCTATATTAGTTTTGTCAATTTCTGAATTGTCAACCAAATATCATATTAATTAATTTTATACATGAATAACTTATTTTCTATTTATCGATCAGACATAGTATAAGTTATACAAAAATTATTACGTAAACAACTTATCTTTTATTCAGCTATCAAATGATCCATATAAAACTTCGTTTGATATATTATATGTGAATCAAATATCTTGTACGAACGACGATCTGCTATTCTTTATTATTTTCATATTATAACCTTTATCTTTTATTTTTAACGATAATAACCTGTAAATATATATAACTTGACTGTCTTTTCATTAAATTTTAAAAAAATAAAAAATCGTCCGTTTACTTAATTGTGAAGAACAAAACAATTGTCTGTCTATGTCTGAAACTTGTCAATTTAGAATTTCAGTCAGAGTTAGTAGATTACCGTTTCATTAAATGACGTTTAGTAAACTGTTAATTATGGTTTTTGTTCTGTTATAATTATTAAATGGAGATGTTTGAAAATATATATTTATTATATAAATATTTAATATTGGGAATATATGTTGTTGTCCAATTTTACATACATGACAAAACAAAAATATAGGTAAAGATTCATATTAGGGATACAGCAAATCAATAATGGGAAAGTTTGTTGTCAATTAGCTAGTTAGATAAACTAATTGGAGTTTTATAATCACTCTTTCGTCATAGCACTATCAAACTTTTTTATGTATATAAAAAAAATAGTGAAATATATTCTACATAAAGTATCGCTTAAAAATATTATCTTAATATCGAAGATTTATTATGTGTTTTTATTTCATCAAATATGAATAAGATATTCTCTTAAATTTTATCCGCAAAATCAAACTGATCATGTCATTATTGTAATTTTTATATTAGAGTTTTTTTTCTTTTTAATAAGATTCAAATAATGTTATATAAACAATGATAATTATTTTATTTTTAAGATAACATTTATTTTAAAATAATTTTTTATATAAAAATATCACTTATTTTAAAACGGAGAGAATTCTTTCCAAGGGTAAATCTTCCAACCTTTTAATGGCTCAAGGATTTGAGGCAATTTTCAACCTTAAGTATAGGAAATTAATTACATTTTAGGTTACTAGTTGATTAATCAATAATTAACCCAAGATATAGGATTAACAAGTACTACTATATATTTCTCCAAATACTATTTTCTACTCATTAAACAAATAAAAACTATTTTGAAATGATAAATACTCTTTTATTTTAAAATTAAAAAAAAAAATATAGCCTCACTTATAGAGCTAGTTTTTTAGAGTATTTTTTTTATAAAAAAAATCTAAATAAAGGTAGAGTTTTCCTTCAAAAAAAAAAATAATTAAAAAGGGCATCTACTTGTCGATCAACAACCGAAAAGATGGTCCTCAATAATTATTCCAACAATTTAATTTTATATAAATTATTATAATGTAAATATTTTTCATGCTGTATTATTTATAAAGTTATTATTTACATTTCATTTATAAATAATCATTTTATAAGCGACATTATTACTAGTATTAGTAATATAATATTATTGGCCTCTCACTAAATTTTCAATACTTAAAGTTTTCACTATTTCAAATCGATAATGAATTTTAGCAGGGGTGAAGCTACATTCATCAAAGGATGGAAGATGAAAATCCCTCGTCAGAATTTTTTTCAAATATATAAGTTATATATAAATATTCTGATATATATCAATTGTTAAACACTCTTAATACAAAAATCATCCGCCCATGTTCTAAACGTTTGAACATCCTTGACAAAAATGTTGGCTCCGTACTGTCTCTATGAGATAGTGGTAAGGTCTTTGTACACTTTACCTTCTCCAGATCCCAGATGTTATTTTTGTTGTATCTGAGAGCTCGAATTCAAAATTTTTAATTAATTGCTAAAATATTACTTACTTAGTAAAACCAAAAAATAAAATAAATAGAAACTTTAGAATTGTAAAAATAAAATGTTAAAAGAGAGTACAATAATAAAATTAAATGAAAATCATGTCATGGACACGTTTGCCTTATATTTTGTTGTACAATAATTTGTCGGTTAATTTATTGAGTGAGTCAAACGGCTAGAACTAGTGGCTGAATTTTATTTATTACGTACTGCAAGAACGCCCATTAATTAATCAAGCCACTAATATAGGTTTTAATTGGGGGTAATTATAGAGTGTTAACTACAATTATTTTTTATTAACTCTGTTTGACCACGTTACCTTTTATCCTATAGTTCTCCAGCAGTTGTCCAATACACATTATTTTAGTTCATTTTATTATGTATGAAAATTTTAAAAATAAAAATGTTGAAATTAATGTGTGATTGTATTAAGAGAGATAGCATTAGAAACAAGAATGTCGAGAGCCAAGGTGTGTGTCGCCTTTATGAAGGATAAAATGAGGGAACTAAGCGAGCAAAGATGCTTCAGACGAGTAAAACAAAGACACGTGGATGCCTCAACGCAAAAGTGTGATAGGTTAGCTTAAGTAATTTTTAGGAGAGCTTGGGGTAGGTCGAAGGGAAAAAAGCCATTAGATAAAACATGACGCAATTTTAGTTCATTTGAGAACATGACCTTAATTGAAATGGAGGTTATAAAAGGCATAAATTGGAGTGGATAGTTAATTGATAGTTCAGTGTGTTGCCTAGCTTCACCTTTCATATTAGTAATAAAAGTATATCGTATATTCAAAAAGTGAAAATTACAGAAATAAAGATGTCGAAATTGATGCATGATCATATTAAGAGAAATAGCATTAAAAATAAGGATATCGGGAGACAACATGTGTGTAGTCTTTACAGGAGACAAAATGAGGGAATTAAGCGAATAAAAATGGGTTAGACATGAAAAAAGGAGACAAGTGGATGCCTCGGCACAAAAGTGTGAGAAGTTTGTTTTAGTGATTATCAAGGGAGATCGAGGGATTATTGGGGAACGATAATTAAACAAGACATGATGCAACTTTAGCTCAATGGAAAACGTGACCTTAATCGGATAGGATGTTATAGAAAGCATAGATTAGGGTAGAGGGTTAATCGATAGTTTAGTGTGTTGTCTAGCTTCCCATAAAATGCTCTTAGACGTCGTCCAATGCTACCGGGCTTGCTGGAACTCGTAAGGACTCACTATGGATGGGTACGTGGAACTTTCCTGGAAAAATGAGCCCTGAGCCGTGGCATCAGCGGAATTCGTGAGCTAATACCCATGAAAGTTGAGAAAAACGTCTAATTACTGTTAGAGAGCCCATAAAATACTCCCAGGCATAGTTCGACGTAGTCAAACCTACTAAAACTCTTGACGGCTCGTTACGAATAGGTACGTGAAATTTTTTGAGAATAATGAAATCAAAACCCCAACGCCTTCAAAATTCGTGATTTAAGAACCATGAAAAAATGGGAAAATCATCTAATTTCAGTTTCATACCTCATAAAGTGCTCCCATTATCTAATTGACTTAATTAAGATACAACAGTCCCACAAATTAATGGTATTACTTTTTTGAATATTTAAACAAAAAGAATATTTTTATAACAAGCAATCAGTCTTATAATATGGCACAACTTAAATTAAAATCATTAATAAAAGGGTAGTTAAATTTTATGATATAGGTAGATTAGTAGGAGTAGTTGTTTCTTTATATCACGTGTTGTCATTATTCGTCTTATATTTGTTACTTTTATCGTATTTATATATTATAATTTATTTTTCACTATTAGTCGTTTTCTTTTTTTTCCCCTTTTTTCATATCTAGTATCTTCTACTCATGTAGCTTGATTTTTTTAGACAAGAATTTTTTGAAAACAATCTCTCTATTTCTATGAGATAGTGATAAGAGCTGCGTACATTTTACCTTCTTAGATTTCACTTGTGAAATTCTACTGAATATGTTATTATTATTTTAATAAAAAAGTACTTAAATTTTTTTGTGTTTTCTGTTCTATAAAGGCCAATCGTGAAAAAATTCATACCATATAATATGGTTAATTTAAGAATAAAATGGGGCTTATTTTCTGTGGATTTTGGTCCACAAAATGAGTGTTGTAGTTAGTTACAGCTCATCCACCCTGGATAAATATTATTTAAAATATTTTTGGTTATGTACTAATGACCAACCAAATGTCACCAATAAAGGAAATGCATAGTAGATAAATTAAATTTGCCTTATTTTCTATGTTTTAATTTTATTTAATTTACTTCAATTTCAATCAATTGTATTTCTAACATTAGCTTTAATTATTTGAATATCTTTTTAGATATTTCAATTTCAAATTAATTAAATTATTGAATAAATAAATTTTAAAAAGTATTGTCCTAACTTTAAATGTCTTCTAAAATACAAAATTATATAATGATTTAGGCATATTTTTTGTAATTAAAAGTAATACAAGATTTTGTACAAGTGATGACTTTATTTTTAAATATTTCTACTATTTCTAAAATAATTTGAATACCTTATATAATATTTGACTTAATTGAAAAAGTTTCTAAAACTAAAATCAATAAGAACTTACCTAAGATCTAAATAATTGTGATGTTGTTTGACGTACAATAATTTATATATGATAGTATTTATGAAATTACACGAATTATTACACTATCAAATGAAAGCAGAAAAAAAATTGATTATCAAACAAAATATAAAAAAATATTAAAACACTGAAGACTTTTTTCTAAATTTTAACTTTACACTTATTTTATTGAGTTAATTGAAAAAACGTGATAGTTTTAATTATTTTGTTTGTTTGTTATAATATTATTATTTAATTCCATGAATATTTTTTCTTTAAAATATAGTTATAAATCTAGTTTAACGGGAGAAATCATAATTGAAGTACAATGCAAAGGAGTATTGTACATGATATTTATGATGTTATGTTGGCGATCAATACTTGTTTGATATGGGCTGATAGTTATTAACCAAATTAGAATTAAATTTCAAAATGTTGATATATCTCTAGATATATTGCTTATTTTTTATTTGTGAATTGAGAATATCTATTTTTCTGTCTTTTATATCTTTTGGATATATAGATTTTTAATCAATATTCAATGTTTAAATTTTTTTTCAAAGGTTAACTTCAAATAATATTTTATGTACAACAATTCAGATATATTATATTTATATATCATGTATTATGCACTCGTGACCCAATAAATATAGGTTTTAGGTTCTAAGTTCTTGTTATGTAAGACTGATAAAAAATATGTACTATCTCATGTTATATTCTTGAAGCTCGAACAAATTTTTTGACTAGCTAAAAGTTAAAAGATCTCATCAACTCACTACTTTTTTTATATGATTTTTTCCCTAAAAAAATATTTGAAAGAAATGGTAAATAAGCAAGAGTAACAAGCACCTTTTGAATTATTTTTAACTAAAGATGATATAATCCTACAAGTTGAGAAACATTTCTTTTTTAAATATAGGAATGGAAAAATAAATCACTATACAAACAATTTGTTTTATAATTTGGTACGACTAGAAATCATTAATAAAAGAATATTTAAAGTTTGGTGTTTTGTTTACCTAAAAAATCTCAAATTTCATATCTTATACTGTGGTTGATTAAGAATAAAATGAACTTATTTTTTGTTGGATATTTGGTCCACAAAAATGAGTGTTGTTAGATAGAGCAGATCAACCTGGATAAATAAATGCAATACTGTTTAAACAATATTTGGTTATGTAATTAATAATTAATTAACCAAATGTAATGAATAAGGAAATGCCGTAGAAATTAAAGCACCTCTATTTGGTTCAATAATTCAATTCCCTTCATTTAAACGTTAACACCAATTGACTTAAATTTGAAAGAAAAAAAAAAAATGTGGATAGTCTTTTTAATGACAGTTGAGTACTCATATGTTCATTTTTATTTGTGACGATTTCATTTTTTTAGGTCAACTTGATTAAATTTCAAAGCTGAATTGAAGTAGCTAAATTTCATATTTAAAATCTAAAATATAGATAGTTAAAAATTACACAAAAAATATTATAAGTTGCAATATTTCTTACATTAATATGATGAAAAAATACATCTTAAAATATTGATCAAAGTTCATATAATTTGACATTGATAAGTGAAATAGTAGCAAATAAATATGAACAAGTACTTTATACGTATGACTTATATTAATAATTATTATTTTTAATATATCTGACAATAATAAGTCACGGTCACGTATGTAGTTAATGCATGGATATGCTTTTTAAACTTTTGGGGCATGCATGCGG
>DF360768.1:0-20277 GCA_000787875.1 Solanum virginianum | reverse complement strand
ACTTTTTATATTGGACCCCATTTTCAGTACAAATGTGTGTATTATTACTTTAAGTTGCGCGAAATCTTTATTTTTAATATCGTATTTTTTTAAAATTTTTGAAAATATTTTAGTAAATTCGATAGAGGCAGAGTTACCCTTTTAGTAGGGGGTTCATCCAAACCCTCTTCAACGAAAAATTACACTATCTATATATTGCTAAAATTATTTTTAACATATATATCGTAGATGTCGAATCCCCTTCGACTAGTTTGTATGGTTACTTTTACTGATTTTGAACCCCTTAATGATGATCTTAGCTCCGCCACTACCAACTGACACTTTTGAAAAGTTCATGCAACATAGGTTATTATTACCATCTAAAAAATAGTAAAAATATCTATCAGTTCATCATCACATCTTTTTACTAATAAATATGTTAGTTATCTGTATTAATAACACTTTCTATTATTACTAAATATATATTTTTCATAGGCGAAAGGCTAATATGATGTTACTCCTATAGAAGGGTAAAAATTTATCTAAATCAAGCCAATAAATATATAATATAGACGTGCACATAAAATTTAGAATATTTTTATAAAGTTAATTAATATTATTTTATTAACTCATTTAATTATAAATAAATTAGACAATTTAGAATAATTTTTTCATGCGATATTAAATATTTATCAAGAAAAAGAATATTGAGGAGCAACAAAAGAACATGAACAATTTTATGAAAGAATGACGTGACATATGTGTATATAACCTAATAACTGTAATTTTAATGTATACGTCAATAACGCAGGGTTCACAAAGGGGCGAAGCCACGTATAGTAAAGAGTGAGAGGTTCTTCATTTCCTTTTTTATTCCTTGTAATTTAACATAATTTCCTTTGTATAATCACAATTGCTAGTCAGGTATTTATAAGAAGTAATATATATTAAGGATTATTATTTTGACAGGCGACTATAAATTGTAACGAGAAAAATACACTGACGCACTTTGGATTTCAATGGGCCTGTCTTGAAAGACCAATGAGCCCACTTCGAATGGATTTAAAGCCCATAAGGATGGGACTAATGGACCGGGCTTTGAAATTGTTCCATTCTTCATCTACAAACGCACGAAAAAAAGAGGGACTAATGGACCGGGCTTTGAAATTGTTCCATTCTTCATCTACAAGCCCAAAGGCGAATTTTCAAGTTATGTTTTTTATTCATATTTAAAACATTAAAATTTTTACTAAATAAATATAAATAACATATTTCAAATAAATATAAATCCTGGTTTTCTTAGCACACGATTCACAATCGAGTAGAACCTGTTGAAATACGAAAAAAATATGCAAATTAAACCTTATATTATACGAAATATTTAAATTTGTACTATTCGTTATACTTTAGGAGCATTTATATTTTTGGTCTTAGCAAATCGAATTGTACTTGTTGAATTTAACGGCACTCTAATATGAATTGGGCTTGAACCTGCATCTTATGGTGAATGCTAGCACTACGAGGGTCAAATTTTTAAAAAGAGCAAACACTTAAAATATAATAAGGTAAAAATAGTTATAGTTTCTTAAAATTACGATTTGTAGCTACACATTATAGGAGAGAGATGAGTGATGTCGAGAGAGGGAGCAGAGAGGGCAGCGAGTGGATATAAACGAATTATATCGATATATTTGTTAAATAGTATGTGTATATCTCTCAAATAATTATGTATATTTAATTGATATACATAATGTTTGTATATCTGACAATAAGATTGTGAGAGGGAGGAGAGAGGCAAGCAAGATCGAGATAGGGGAGTGGATGTAGATGAATTGTATTTGTATATCTGTCAAATTATATGTATATATGTGACAAATAATTGCATATGTGTAACTGATAAACATATGTGTTTGTATATCTAGCAAACGAGATTGGGAGAGGCAAGAGAGAGGCGAGATGAGGAAGAGAGAGAGAGAGAGTAAATAGCAATAGAACTCAAACTATATCTATAAATTATAAGTAATTTTTTCAAACTACAGTAGTATAATATTTTGCCTAGTCGAGACGATCAGAAATGTATAAATTAGTGGAATCGAACCTTGGGAGGTCGAACCAGTGCAGTGCAGTAGCAACAGTGATCAAATGTACAGAATTTTCAAAAGGAAAAAGAAAAAAAAAAACAATTCTCTTCGTTCACTTTTAGCTAGCAAATTTTCACTTTATTAAGAAAATAATTATTGATATGATAGATTGATCATTTTATCCCTATTACTTGATAGGGTACTATACATATTTACTTCTTATATTTTTCAAGAGCATTAAGTCAATGATAATAGATTGAAGGTATAATAAGAAATAAAAATTTATCTTACCTTGATTTATTAATAATGAAAAAGAGTCAAAATTGTCTCTGATCTATACAAAATAGACCACTTATACCCCTCATTATATTTTGGGATAAAAAATGCTCCTATCATTATCCCAAAAGACCACAAATGGTAAGGATATTTTTTATCCCAAAATGTAATAAAAAGTATAAGTGATCTATTTTGTAACCTCGGTAGCAGCAGGAAATTCTTTAGCCTTAAATCGGGATATTCAGGAAGAACAAGTTGTTCCAGCTCGATACCGTCAAGAATTCTTGACGATTGCGTGGGAACAGGTTCATCTTCGAAGTATTTTTCCTTTTCAATATTTTTCTGTTGGAGCTTGCCTCATTCCTTTTATCGAACATAATGATGCGAATCGAGCTTTAATGAGTTCTAATATGCAACGTCAAGCAGTTCCTCTCTCGTTCCGAGAAATGCATTATTGGAACTGGATTGGAACGATAAGGGCAATTTTAACCCTTTTTATATTAAAAATGACAAACAAAAGATAAGTGGTCTATCGAAGGTTTATTGGATTTTATAGAAGTCATAATTAAATTTCTGGCTTGTTGGATTTAACTTTTAAAATAAAATTCTCGCACACGCACGAAAAAAAGAATTTGTAATAAAGTATGATTACTTACGCCGATGGGAGCTTGGCCGTTGCCGGTGCCAACATCCCAAGCAAGAGAATGTTCGGCGGTCAAATTAGCCAGCATCAAAAAGCTTTAATGTTCAATTTGATTCTATTTTATTCTATTATATTCTTTCGATGTGATACTTTTTTTAGAATAAATTTCGTAAATGACATTTATATAAAGTCTAATTATACTCTATAGTTATAGTTTAAGCATTTATATTTCGTAACTATAGTTATAACAACATTTGTATAATTCACGAAATATTTGTATATATTTGTATAATTCGTTATACGAATTGTAGTTTTCGTATAGCGTTTGTATATTTTGCTATACAATTCGCGCACAACTTTTGTATAATTCACAGTGTTTGTATATTTGGCTATATAATTTGATTTGCGCACAGCTTTTGTATAATCGCACACAATATTTGTATAAATCGCTCGAATTATACAAAACTTAAACTGTAATTACAGCTAGATATTTGTCGCGAATCATAATTAATTCAAACTATAGCTATGTTAACTAATATGTGCTTATTTATTTGAATAATTTTAATTTTTTAAAAAATTATTTATGTAATAATTAACCGACACCACAATACAACTTAATTATTTTACATTACAAATTTCAATTATTTTTTTTTCAAAACAATATGTTAAGTTAATAGCGTCATATAAAATAGAAAATATAATAATGAGTGGCATGCGAAAGGGATGGGCAGATGAAGGCAAAAGGGAATTATGTCATCCCAGAATTTTGCACGTTTTTACAATTAATGTTAATTACAATATTTATATTAATTGGTATATTTAAATCTCTTGAGTTTTTTTTAACATAAATAATTTATATTAAATATAAAATTAAAAAATTATTTTTTTATATGTTAAAATATTAGAGTTTTCAATAAGTGAAAAAAAAAGGTATAAGAAAAATCAAGTATGAAGTTGCGAGAATTATTATGGAATGATAGACTAAGGATTTCAAGGAAGTAGATTTACCTAGTCGAATAGATAGGGATGACAAGAGCTAAACTGGCGGACACAGAGTGAGTTTAGAGTTACGCAAGACGGCACGAATCTAAAGTTATGTCGAGATAGGTGGGTTACAGATTTATGCGAATTTTTAAGGTATCAAATAAGAATTCAAAAAAAATTAAATTTGTGTAACTATTAAAAATAATAAAATATAAACTTTTTATATTAATCTTTGACTTTAATTTTAACTTCATTTCTAAAATTTAAACTATATGTATCCTGTAAATTGTTTGTTAAAAATATTTAATTAGCAATTAAGAAATGATTGTTGAAATATTAACTAAAAATAGTTAATTAGTTGTTGAGATGTTAATTAGTGAAAACGAAAAAAAAATTGTGAATTTTATTTGTCATTTCAAAATCAATTAATAAAAAAAAGAGCTTAAAAATTTATGTAGGAGAAGTCTATACAAGACATGACGAGGCAGATTAAAAATTAAAAAAATAATCATGTAAGCTAGAATAAGGCATGTTAAAAAATTTATAAATTAAGCTCAACTCATCTTGTACCTGCCTCACACCGCCCGATTGCTTTCCCTCCAGATTAGGTAATATGGAGAGTGACATCTTCTTAAACTCATTGGAAGATTAGGCAGACTCATTAATCGATGATATAATTTAATGAGTTTTAAGAACAAGTAATTATAGTTATTAAATCATGCAGAGTCTTGTTTTAAGAAAGTGATTTGAAGTTTGGGATTTGGGATTTGAGTAGTTTATTAGTATTTTGTTTCGACTAATCATCTTTATTTTATTTGATTTATTAATTATTATAAACCATTAAGATTATATTTTGATCCATGATTCCCTATTTTTCCTAATTTATTTTAAATTATATAATTCAAAATTATTTATATTTTCATATTTTGACAAAAAATAAAAATAATAGTAAAACATTGATCTGTTCATTGTCTTGATGTCAAGTTTGATATCTAATTCTAAAGATTTCTCATTCCATACTTTGATAAACATAAAATTTTACATTCATAATCCAACGTTATGAAATATCATCATCACCTTCTAATTACTCTCCATTTTCGAGCAAAAATGGACTATACACACACATTAATCATGCATAGTGTACCAAAAACTAGACTTGTTGCATGATCGAAAGAATCTAAGAAAATCCATAATATGGTTGGTTATAATAAGTTGGATAAAATGCTTCTCTTAGTTTATTATACTTTTCAAGATCGAAATTGTGTGTCTTCATGAGCTTCTTTTGTTTCACTTTGAAACGTCTTTGGAAATACCCTTCAAAAGTGGGCTCTTTTGATGTTCTTAAGAAGAATCCATATGCAAGGGCAAAGTGCAGTGAAGTCACAAAGAAGCAAATGGGCTCCATAACATCCCAAGTTAATTCCCAAAATGTTAGCCTCATAAAGCCCAATGTTTGGAGAACTATAAAGCCCAGCCCGAAGTAAAGTTCTCCTCTTACAAGTGATTGGGCTTTTTGATCAATTAAGGCTTTTTCCTTTTCCATTTGTTCCAGCTCTTTTCTTCTCGGATCGTTTGGGAATGCTATGGATTCTGAAATTATTTTGTTCATTGATTTTGCCACCTGTAATCACATTAATATTTTTTAGCTGCTGTAACGAAATAACGAAATGTTATTATAAAAAACGGTACCTCTTATACAGAGAAAGAGAAGGTGGAGCTCCGACTAAGTTCAATTAATTGATTATGTTTAAACTTTCTAATGGTTTATCATGCATGAATTTCGACTAAGTTCAGATTGCACAAGGCGAAGCCTATTTTAAAGTATGCTTCCAACATAATTTTTTTTTTATATTCATCATTCGAATTCAAAATGCTAATGAAATGATTCCAGAATTGCATCGCAGTTCATGTTGGTGAATTCTAACATCAATAATGCGGTAAACTGAAAGAATATACGTATATATATACCTGATGTGGACAGAGGAAAACGACGTCACCCAAAACGATGACGGTGCCAGATTCATCCAACATTTTGGCGAAATCCAAACTTTGTTCTCTGTTTGAGCTGAATTCATTACAGATCTCAACGAAAGCGGAGTACGAAATAGAGTTCATCGGTATTTCTCTAAGTCTCGATTTCACTTTTTCCAACTGCGAAATTTTCAAAATCTTCTTAGCATCATTCACAGTTATCTTCCCTATCGTCTCCGCCGGTAGCACCGCCGGTGCCGGAGACGGAGCCGGTGGACCTATTCCTTCGAATGTAATCCTTTCTCCAGTAATATTCATAGACCTCAATTTCTCTCTCAATTTTTCTCCTACCGGAATAGACAAAAACTCCGGCAGTCTCGCCACATGATTGATTTCTCTCTTCTGGATAAACCGGCGGAAGAAATCACCGGTGACGGGATCCGGCGACGTTACCGGAACTTTTCTGGTTTGTGTGGAAGGAAAATGAGAATGTTCTAGAACCGTAAACGGTGGAAGCGGATCTATGTTCAGGGTACTAGATAGACGTTTCGCTAAAATCCGGCGAATCGCCATTGATGATTATGTGCAGTGAAGAGCGGAGTAAAAACGGAAAACTTGTGATGGCTGAGTTGGAAGTAAAGGAGGGGGTTTATATAGGGTCCTAAATTGGCGGAATACGCAGAATATTACGAGAATATTTAAATGAAAATTATTTACTTTCCTTCTGCAATTAATTTAAGAAAAGATGATAAAAAAAATGTCCTCGTACTATTTGAAATGGAGCAAAAATATTTTTCTATTAGTTTTTGGCTCAAAAATATTCCTTTGTTAAACTTTGGCTCGAAAATACCCTTTAGTTATATTTCTAGCTAAAAATATCCCCCTCTCTAACGGAAACGAAAAATGGTCAAAAATACTTTTTAACTATTACAAATGAAGCAAAATACTGTTAGTTCATTTTCAGCTAAAAAACATCTCTCTGTTAAAATTTTAAAATTATTATTTAAAATATCCCTCTTTTGTTAAAACTCCAACCTCAACCTATCTTCGAATTAATTTTTGTCAAACTTTGAGTAGGTCAGATTATTATTATATTAAAAAATTAGCTTTTGTTTTATAGTTGCAATTGAATATTTTCTTGAAAATGATAACTTATGTTGGTCATTTTACATTGCAAACATGACCACAACAATTTCTATACAAACATTGTAGGTTCAGAAAATTTGTAGAGTTGGATCCTATTGAACTCAAGAAAATAATTTGAGAAGGAGGCAACGATTATATATCACGAGGATGAATCAATTTTATCATTCAAAGATTAACTTTTTGAGACGTTTGCAAGTGAAATGACAATCACTTTCAATGTGAAAAGGCTAGTTTCGGACCTAATCTCCGAGAATAAAACCTCTTTGGTCCCTAAATGGGGTTCCGTGTGCACTGATCATGTTACACTTTTTGTTCACATAGCATGCATGCGCCATTTCCATTAGAGAGAGGTTTTTTTTATTGTTGTTTTGCAAAATTTTAAGGGAGAAATATTTTAAAAGCAAAATCTAACAAAGTGGTACTTTTGGTGTTCAGGGGTATTTTTGGCCTTCATCGTTTTGGTTAGAGAAAGGATTATATTTGAGCCAAAACTCAATCGATGGGTATTTTTGCTCCATTTCAAATAGTTCGAAATTTTTTTTTTGTTGTATTTCAAATAGTTTAAGGGTATTTGATACTATGCTATCAAAAATTGTTATTGCTAATCTTTAGTAGTACTAAATCGCAATTAATCTCTATTACGTTAAAAAAAACAATTATTTAATAAACGATCTAATTATGTAAGTATTGTTTAAAAGGGGAGAACTCTAGATTCGTTCATATAATCTGATATTGAGTTCGAAAAGTAATTTCTTCAGATTATTACAAAGGTACAAATGTTAATTAAATTTTTAAAAATTGCAATAACAAATATTGTTTCCTCGAATAACAAGTAGTACATTTTATTTTACTTTTCTAGGAAAAACATTGTAGTATTATTAGCTAAACTTTTTGTTTAATAAGAGCATAGCGTCATGACTCATTAAGCAGACATTTATTTGTTAATTCTTGATCAACATCCACTGAATAATATCCCTTTTTATTGAGCCAAACAAGTGTCTAATTCCTAAATTTAGGAGCAGTTTAATATTTGTTTATACTACGGGGTCTATCGGGCCCAAAAATAATTGGATACGTAATTATTAATCCAGTTGAAATTAGTGGTGGATGGAGGTTGTAAATAACGTACTTAGTATATTCCCACGTGAAATCTCTATCTCTTTATGTATATTGGTTTATAGGTTATTCGTGAATATTAATTTCTTCTTCTTTTCTTTTTGTTTTAGCCTGTCGAGAACCTATGTTTTAATAAGAATGAAGAATTACGATATCAAAAGGGAAAGAACTTCAGGAGAGATGAATAGATTGAATAGACGTTTAAAATCCTTGTCATATATGATTCAATTTATTTAATTTTTAAGTGATTAAAAGTATGTGTTTTGGTACATTTGATTGTTTTTAAAATTATATTATTTTAAAAAAATTTGTCGCATGACATTTCACCTGAATAAAATATTTAAAAATAAAATTCTTACCCCATCTCACAACCCCCCCCAAAATGTTTAGATATTATTTTTATTTTTTATATATTTTTCTTGTGTTGTGTTAAATATATACATATATTTTTAGAAAAATATTTTTTATTTATTTGTGTACTAATTAGAATTGTAATAAAAGTTTTTATTTCAAATTTTGATCACGGCAAGTAGAAAAAAGAATATATATATATATATATACACATACACGAAACAAGAAAAATGAAAGAAAAAATTGAAAATGGGGAGTTAGGTGGGGTTGACAGATTTTTTTAAGAAAAATAAAAATAGTATATCTAAAAGGGAGTGAAGGGAGGCGTGGGTGGGGTAGGGGAGGAGATGAAGTAAGTTTTTTCCTTAAAAAAATAAAGTTTTTAGATATTAATATTTTAATTTTAAAATTTCAATTAACTAATACTAATAATATTATTTAATTTTTATTAAGATGGAATAGTTTGTTCATATAAAATATCAGGTGGCCTTTTTTTAAAAATAAAAGAAAGTATTCAGTATAGTATACCATCAGAGTATTTGATAAAATAAAGAGGTCTATTTCTGAAATTAATGAGTGATATTTTAGAAATAAATCTCACAATCTCGATAGTATAAATATAAAATTAAAAAAAATAATTTAAATGTTTTTATAATAATTCATTCGTAATTAATATAATTGTTTGACTTCTTTACATCCCACATGTTTTTCGACACTTGATTTTTTGCAGCCAAATAAGCATCGTATCTCTTTTATAAGATCAAATCATTCACAGTGACAGAATTTCCTTTAATTTGCTGATGTATTTATGGAAATTAAATATGAAACGGTCTAATAGTAATATAGAACAAATTAATATGATTTTCAATTTTACTGTAGTCTAGAAAATTCTTTAGTGAACCTTCACGATTTGGAATTTCAATATGCAATTTTATTTCTTTTAAGATTTGTAGTTATCACATTAATTTTTTTTCAAACAGGTGGAAAAGAACAAGAATATGATGCAACCAATATTTAAGAAGAATAAGATGCGTATTTCTAACCACAATAGTCATTATCGTTACGTGCCCACTTTAGGTCCAAATATAAAATGAATTCAAGTTATATATTTTAATTAGTTTAATACGTAGGCGTTTATCATTTTATTGAGTTACAAATTTAAGTGTATTATGTCGTTTGACTTGATATTATTATTAAATATTAATTTTACTCCACGTGTGTTGCACGTATATGGCCATTTTTGTGATTTATATAACTATAGAATAATGTCCATTTCCCTTTTACTTACTGTCCTTTTACAACAAAGCTTGAAATGCTAGTTATTAAATATTTGCTAAATGAAATGTATTATTTTTAAAAAAATTGATTATATTTATCAAGAAATTTACCTATAATTATCTAAAAAATTATGTTATTACGTGAATATATTTGATAGTTCTACTTAAACTCCATATTTGATCATCTATGACTAGGAATGACAATGGGGCAAGTGCGAGGCGGGTTGAACTTAACTCATAAATTTTTTAAATCGCTTCGCCCTGCCTCGCATGATGACCTTTTTTATTTTCAACCTGCCCTGCGCCACCCCATATAAACCCGCGCCTGCTTAAATTTTAAAATTCTTTTATTTTTTTAATTGAATTTAGTTTTTTTCCCGCTAATGGACATTTCAACAATTAATTGACTATTTTTAGTTTGACATTTTAACAATTATTTTTTAATTATTAATTAAAAGCTTTTAATTAACACTCTAACAACTAATAATTACCAAACATGTCTAGTTCAAAATTTAGAAAAAAATAAAATTAAAGTTAATGTTTAATATAAAAAATTTATATTTTTGATTTTTACTAATTATAAAAATTTAATTTTTTCGAATTCCTATTAGATTTTTCAAACCCACAACCTGCCCTATCCCGCATTAGTTTTAAAAATAGCTATTTTAACTCGTGCCCGCGCTCGCCCCGCACCATCCCGTTGCCATACCTATCTATGGCTGAACATCAATCACATTTAAATTATTGAAGAAATAACAACATACAATGAAAATGATCATATAGACACGTTTTAAACAGAATTTTTTTTTTCTTTGGAAAAAAAGACAGTCTATTAATATTTTAGAAGATTTAATTTGAATTGTGGTATTACAAGTTCAAACAGCGTCACTCTTAATCAACAGCTAATTAATCCAATTACAATATCCTTCTTTACCTAATGAAACAATTTTTTTAAAAAAAGGGATAAAACGAAACCATACACGCTAGTATTCATACACATATTTATTATGTGTGTCACCATGGATCGTAGGATGTGACAACCATCAACTAATTGAGGGGTTGATACCTCAATAACTATGGATTGTAGGGTGTGACAACCATTAACCAATTGAGGGGTTGATATCTCAATCGCCTTACCAATGGGATGGTAGGCCTTGGACTCTATAAAGATGGTCTCTTACTACACATGTAATATGTTCTATATAAACATGTTTACTTTAAGTATCATTCATGCATGCCATATTGTTATATGCTCATCCATTGTCTAATTATGCATTTCAATTATGTTACTTATCTCTTATTGCATTGCATCCTACATAGTTAGTACTTCAAATATACTAACATATATTCTATGCCTAGATGAAGTTACCATGTAGGATCTGGAGTGTAACACCCCACACCTTATAATACTAGTACTACGCAAATGAAACTTAATATGGCTTTTCCTCAAATTAGCGCCAATTTTTAAAAATAGTTGAATCTCATGTTAGAAGGCGATATATGTGTCTAACGCTGAAGAGGGTCAAGTGTCAATAAGTTTTAAGTCACATTTAGGAGATCACAACCTTAAATGGAGTGAGAGAAGTGAAGTGCTTGTAGGACTTAGGGTATATTACTTAATTAACAAACATAGCTATAGTTTGAATTAATTACAGCTCGCGGCAAATATTTAGTTGTAATTACAGTTTGAGTTTTGTATAATTCGTGCGATTTATGCAAACATTGTGCCCGATTATACAAAAATTATTTGCGAATCAAATTGTATAGCAGAATATACAAACATTGTGAATTGTATTACAAATTATGCAAACGTTGTGCAAGAATTGTATAACGAAATAAACAAATGCTATACAAAAACTGCAAATTGAATAGCGAATTATACAACCATATACAAATGTTGCGCAAATTATACAAACACTGCTATAACTATTGTTACGAAATGTAATTACTCAAATTATAATTATGACGTATAATTAAGATATTTTTGAGTGACTATTTGTGAAAATTCCTCGAAAAATGTCTGCACACTCCACTTATAAGACTTTATTAGGCATGCAATTGTTTCTTCTACTTCCTCCGTTCAACTTTACTTGGTCCCTGTACTATTTTGGGATGTCCAACAATACTTGCCCACTTTATAAAATCAAGAGACAGTTTTATACTTAGTTCCTAATTTACCCTTATCATTAATTATAGTCATTTCTCTATTAGATTTTTCAAGACATCGTATTTATTATATTCAAAGGGTAAGTTGATAAAATTATCCCATCATTTACTACTTTTTAATTCCTATGTCAAATCAATAGGGGTTAAGTAAAGTTGGACGGGGAGAGAGTATTACATTAAAACCAAAAGGAAAAAAAGATGTCTTTGGTATCAATGGACAGCAAAGGATTAGGGGAATGTGAATTAGGCTATGATTCCAATGCATCACCTTTTGTTATAGAGAATGAATTGAGTATTAGTGATGTGATTCACACATTTTTTTAAAAAAATTATATGGAATATATATATGGCTAAAATTAAATTGTGATTTTGCGAAGAATTAAAGAATCCCCACCAATTTGGAGAATCATCCTAATGTTGTAGGATTCCATATTAGGAAAGTGTAGATATTCTCAAACATCAAGTGGCAAACATCTAGTGGCATGTCTACTATACTCCCATATAAAAATTAATTTGAGATTCAACTAAATTTTAATTCAGGTCGTGATATATTTATCGTTTTTCAAAAGAAGTAAATTTTATATACATACAGTTCAAATACAAGTCTTAAATTCAAAATTTTTTTACTCCCTTTATTTCAATTAACTTAATTTTTGAGGATTTTTTAATATTCAAAATAATTGAATTGGTCAAAGTTCAAGACAAATGTTTAAAAAAAAATCATATTTACCCATCCATTTATTGAAGTTTTACATATTTATGACTTCACAAAGAGCAATAATAAAAAGTATTATTTGAATTTTATTTTTAAATATTTTTCTTAATATACGTACACTATCGCACAAATTAAATTAAAATAAGATGAAAAAAAATCATAAATAAAAAAATACTTTATCATTCAGCCACAGATATTTTCAAGTCTAGCATTTGAATTCCGCCCAACTACTCAATTACCGTATACACAATGTTAATTAGATAGTCCACTAAATAAGTGAATGACCTAAGATTTTTTTCCTGTTTAAATTGTGACTTGATTAATTTGTGATCACATGTACCTTTAATTAATTAGCAAATTAGTATGTATTCCTTTTATCTCGATCTATATGGCCTTTTTTCCTATTTAATCGTATAAAAAAGAATGTCACTCTCCAAATACTCTCCAAATCTCATCTTCAAGATTCAAGCAAGGATTCAATTGAGATTTCAATTTCAAGCTAAATTCATCCCAAACTCATATTCCTAAGCAAGGTTACATTTTTATAATAAAAAATAGTTTAATTTTAAAATTTCACTTTTATCTTTATTGAAACAATTTATAACCACACAAATTATTAATGAGGATTTTAAATCACAAATTTCATTATGTCAAGTCGTCGCATAAATTAAGACATAGTGAATATGTATACACACATTGGCTCAGTGGCGGAGCCAATATTTGCCTATTATACTATTTATATATATTTAAAATTATTTGTTATTTATATATAATAGATGTCGAATCTCCTTTAACTAGTTCGTGACTTGGGGTGTTTTTTTTTCTTTTAATATTAAACCCTATTAATTGAAATTCTGATTTTGTCACTGTATACACATAACTCAAGTAGTATTCTTTTCACGTTGATGATACATGTATATACCAAAGAAACGTCATTTGTTTGGTTTACTTAAATTGGAATATGAAGAAGAAAAAATTTACCAGCAAGCAATCTTATCCACTAATAACATATATTATGGCTATAAAATGTGTGAATATTTTTGTTTTGTACCCAACAACACCTAATTAAAACCCTAAGAAATTATACACACACACATCGTGAAAGGAAGAACTTTCTTGATTAATAGTAGTGTTAGTGGGAATCCCCCCATGCATATAGAGGATTAGAGAACCTACATAATCTAATTTAAACAACTATTAATTAAATCAATTGATGCTTCATGACATACATTCAAATTCCTACTCACCCAATACTATCCTTCTTCTCTTTCTTATGTAAAATAGTGTTGTTCGGTTAGTGGGGATGTATTTAAGATTTGAAGTTTAATGAAAAGCGAACAATAGCAATTACGGTAAATTACATAATTAGGCAAACATATGATATGTATCTATATTATGTCATTATAGTTTGAAAAAACTCCAATTTATAACTATGGTCAGGATTTTATTACTATTCCTTCTCTCTTCTCTTCCTCTCTCTCGCCTCACTCCGCTTTCTCTGCAATCTCTTGCCACATATATAAATACATATATATACCAGTTGCTATGTACAATTACTTGACAGATAAACATATTCAATTAAACAGATTTACATATACAATTAGCCTCTCTCCACTCTATCTTGCTTGCCTCCCTCTCCTCCCTCTCTCAATCTTGCTCGCCTCTCTCCTCCTTCTCCCAATCCACTTGCTGGATGTACAAATATATATATGTATATCAGTTACACATATACAATTATTTGACACATATACACATACAATTTGACAAATTTACATAAATAATTCACCTCTCTACTCCCTTTCTTGATCTCGCTGGCCTCTCTCATATAATATATAGCTATAAATCGTAATCGTAACAAACTATAACTATTTTTTGCCTTATTATATTTTAAATATTTGCTCTTTTTAAAAAATCTTCCTTGAATTATGATTGAACGAATAGTAGTAATCAAGATATTTGACTTTTTTTTCATCCAAATATTATTGGTGTAATTTGTGGAATTCAAAATTGATTTTAGGAAGTCTACGTAAGCCCACTAATTAACATAACTTTTTTTTACCTTGTCTTATTAGTGGGAGAATTCAACAGCGACAGGACTTTGGGGACCAAATGTCGATGACGCCATTTTTTGGGGGCCAAAAATAAATCTTCTTTTAACTCCGTCATTTTCCACTAATGAAATTTGACATGTTAATATATTATGACGTGGTTTAATTAAGATTAATCTTTAACTAATTAATTAACTTAATCTTTGTCTCTTTAATGATTGATAAGGAAATAATTAAGGAGAAAACCAAGAATGAGTGGGGGCACTCAACAATATTTCTAATAGGTAAACCAATAATAAGAACACGTCATTAGAGATTTATTTTAAATTGTGAGTTAGTGATAAATTTGTGCGATAGCATATAATTTTTTTCACTTGTTTCCCATCGAATTAGTTAACTGAAAAAAGACATGATAGAAAATAAATTCTTGCTAAAATATAGGAAAACTTCCTAAGTTTTTGCATGAAATATATTAAAACAATTTTTTAAAAATCTTTTTTCACTGATTTAATTATAATATCTATAAAAATAGCCATCAACCATGAGTTTATCTATCAATAACAAATTTCAATGAGAAAATAATAAATTTTTAATAGTGTCTTTAATAGAAATATGATATCTTTGCACCGTTAATGCTTTTGATTAGCTAATAAAAAATATATTCTCGAGAGATGACTGACAGACATTTCTTCATTAATATATATTGATGACAAGTGTAAGTCCAGTCGTTAGCATTTGTGCAGGTCTCGGGCATAATTCCGATCCCAAATATTAGCTCAAACGAAAGAGAATTGTCCAAACGTTGGAGTACACCAATCTCGTTGATTGCCTAGTCCGCTATTGATATTGTTCACTTTTGATCTAGGCCCTCATAACTTTAAAACGCGTCATTAGTAGATAAGACTTGTTTGTACCCAGCATCTCCTGGCCCGCTATTGATATTGCTCACTTTTAGCCTAGGTCCTCATGACTTTAAAATGCATCATTAGTATAATAAGACTTGTTTATACCCAACATCTCGCTTGTATTTTGTCGAGGTCTCATCTTAAGATGGGTTGTTAAATACACTCCTTCTATGGACTTAGCGTTCTCGCGGAGGTTTGCCCCGTCTCACTAGGATTCGCCTAAACTCAGTTGAACTCTGACCCACATCGACAATGCCGACACATGAGTGACTCTGATACCATCTATAACAGCTCAACCCGTTAGTGATATTGTCCTTTGGACCTAGACACTCACGGCTTTAAAACGCGTCATTAGTAGGTAGATTGTTAACTTAGCAATGTGAGGTTTTTGTCATTTTTTAACAGATGAGATTATTTAAATTTTATCTTTATCATAAAACATCATAAAAATATAACATTTTGGGACTAATTTTTATTTTTGCGATCTAATATTTTTACACAAGATATATTATTATAGAAATATCCATCACAAGTTGGATTAAACTTAGACAATTTAGCGTGAAACAAGGACTATATTACAGTGCTCGATCAATCATAACTTTAACTTTAGAATATGGAACAAGCATTTTCTACAGTACCAATAAATTCAAAAAAGAAAATAGAAAGACAAGTATTAAATTGCTTATTTTTTTAATTAGAACAAAGTTGATTCAAGTTCACATGACTACTTACTTTCATTTTAAAAATAAATTTTATATTTTATTTAATTTCCTTAAAGATAATTGTCTCAAGGCAAAGTTGGAATTGCTCATGAATCAGAAGCTGATTCTTTAATGAACCATATATTATTCACATTGACTTTTAAAAGTTTCACTATCATTATCCACATGTTACAACTTTTTTTAGTTTTTCTATATATATACATTGATAATGCATAGTGAATATATATTATATATAATATGTTCCATCACAGTACTCGACTTTCAATCTAAGTGAGAGACATTTTCATCTTTTTTCACCCTTTCTAGACTATAACTTTGTCACTTTGAAGTCTTTTTTGCTCCAGTATTAGTAACCCATGTTTAAATCTTCTGAAAAACACATAAACGTTCAGAAGCGTAGACTAGAGAGAAGAAGAGAGAAGCTAGAATTGATCACATCTTTTAATTCTTCAAGAAATCATTTTATTTCAGACATGTAAAGTTAACTAATACGTTGGATTGAGTTCATAATAATCCCCTACTTCTTCATTTGGTAGAGTTGAGTTCAATTTCGAGTCTCTGAATCTACTATGGTTGAATTCTTGAGAAGTATCCTAAAGTCTATAAATTTCTTGCACATTATTGTATAAACTAATGTGTTTATGAATTAAGTAGTTGGAGTAATTGTTTATGTCCAATTTCACATGAACCTGATTAAATGTTGCACATAACTTAATATCTCTATGTATTGATTGAATTCGAAAAACATGAATTGTAAATATCCTGAATGAGACGGAGTCAATTACTATAGGTGCTAGAGATCATCAACAAGCGCTCCGTTGATAATCTACTTTGTTTCACAGATAGTGGTGAGACCTTCCTACTTTTGAAGGCCTAGCTAGTGTGTATATCATTTATTATTTCTTTAGTATTTTATTTTCCTTGAGGTAGTCATAAATCTATCACTGGCACCATTTGAACGATATAGGCCTCATAGATAGTGATAAATGATTTGATCTTCTTATTCTTAGATTTGTTTCTCTGAGACCTTTTGAGAGAAACTAGAGGTGGCACCGGTGGCTAAGAAGATGAGGAAAGCGAGACTGCGATGGTTTGGACATGTGCAGAGAAGGAGTATCAAATGTATGCTTTTGATATCTTTTCTCAATACCGGTGGCTAAGAAGATGAGGAAAGCGAGATTGTGATGGTTTGGACATGTGCAGAGAAGGAGTATCAATGTTAGTGTTGTTTTCTAGCATGTGTTGTCATTATTTGTTGTGTATGTGTTAATTCTATCATATTCCTTTACTTTTTGTCATATCTAGTCTTTTCTGCTTATAGGTTTTGAGATAAGGGTTCCGAGGAAACAGCCTCTCTACTTCGATGAGGTAGTGGTAAGTTCTGCGTACATTCTACCCTCCCCAAACTCCACTTGTGGAATTTTACTGGGTATGTTGTTGTTGTTGTTGTATTCTTAGATTTGTTTCCTTCAAATATTGTTTTTTATGATATTGACTGATTTAGACTTGTTGATTTATAACTTGTGTCTTACTGAAGTATTGATTGATTAGCCCACTAATTAGAAATTCCCTACGTACATTTAAACTAAGTCTCCCACTGTTGATTGATTGAACCAAATGGTTCGCTTGGAAATCAAAAATGATTTTTAATTTGAATGTCCTACACATCTAGGGTGCCCTCTTGAAATGTGACAATTAAAATAGATAGGAGGAAATAGTATTATGTCTCACCCAATTTCTTTTTTCATTATGTATCTCCCAATATATTATTCTAGTGGTGCACTTATTATTTGTTATATCATGCGATCCAATGCGACATTACCAAAAGCTTAAAGAATGTTCTTAAAACTTTAAACATCTCACATTACTAGCTTTTTCAAGTTTGATTTAAGTTTTAATGCTCCTTTTATTACACTAAGCTTTATTAGTTAAGAATAATGATGTTGATTCTAATTCCATTAAAACGATTCCAGACTCTTCTTAATTTATATATCTATAAAATAATATTGTGCTATTTTAAAGCTTAATTTAGTTTCAACCCACCCCAGTTGACATTAACTTCTACATGAAGATTGATTAAATACATTTAAATATTGTAATAATAGGAAGATTTTTGAACCTTAAACGTTCTCGAAAAGCCACAAATACTTTCCATTAATTCAAATAGCACTAGAAGCACATGTAGCTTTTTGCATTGATTTTGGTATAATTTACTCAAGTCGAGCTTTTTAGAAATAATCTTTTTATTTGTACAAGATAGGAGCAAAATTGCAGATATATCACACTTCGCAGATGCTATTTGTAGAATTACACTTAATTCATTATTGTTGTTATTGCAAGCACATAGAGTTTACGTTTAAAAATTTAATTGAACTCTTTACTTTCGCACAAAATACAGATATATCGACGTGAAAAAATATTATACTTTCATCGAGTAATATTGGCCACAAGGAAGGTATCATTAATCATCTTCTCCACTTAAAAAGCAATGAAAGTTACCCATTAATTCATTATTATGTATTATAGACTTTCTTGATTCTTTCTTCAAGGTCAACTTTATCTATTTTGGCTCTAAAAGAACTAATTAAGCCACATAATACAAGGAAGAAAACAAACAATCAAATAGTATTGGCCCCTTTCAATCTAGTGCTTTTGTTTTCTTTTGTTTTAATATTCAAATTTGCAAGAATTATGATTTTCTTTAGGGTTGTGTATGTAGCTAGCTACTAGCATTAACGACTTTTAAGATGTATATTGGCATTTTTGACAAAGAAAGGGATTTAATACAATAACAACATATTTAATCTGGTTTGAAAAGAGTGGGGTACAAATTTATTCTTATTTTTATCGGATAAAAAAATTATTTTCAGCAGACCTTTGACTCAAAAAAACAAAATGGGATTCAATGTGAAAACAAATTCGTCCTTAAATTTTTTAAGCTAAAGGGATCATGAGGTTAATTTTGGGACACAATCATTGTGTTAGGAAAAACTACGCGAAATAATAAACATTTAATGGTTATTATGTACTTTAGTTATAGTTTCAATTGATTATTGAACATGGTGATAGTTTAATTAATTTTGCTAGAATTTATGTAATTTATTTCTTAATTGTATAAATTTATAATTTAAATGTGTTTATCCTAGCTATTTATATACAATTTGTTGATATATTTAATTTGTATAATTTATAAAAAAAAATTATAACTATATATATATATATATTTTATATATATTTATCTTGCTCGTATATTGACAAGCGAGATATACAAACTGAATTATACTAAAAAAGTGGGTCTGCTGTGAACATTACAAAAATGTTTGGAGATGAACAATGGCCACGTATGATTGGCATATACAATTTATGACTTTTTAGCCAAATAGAAATTTTTAAAAAGAGATGTATGCTTTTGATATCTTTTCTCAATGCAAATTTGACACAATGTAGAGAAGCCACCCTTTATCAATCATTACATTATCATATTATATCATTATAGAGAACCCATCTATATTATTTATTTTATTAGAGAATTCTCACTATTGTGTGCCAAGATATTTGGTTGACACTATATATTATATAGAAAAAAATTATTATTTATAAAATAATAATGGATGTATAGTAGACCACAAATTGTGAGAATTCGACAAATTTTTAAGAAATACAAATGCAATAGTACATCTTGTTGGTGAAGAATAACAAAAGTATCGCATCAGTGGTTGATGAGATAGGTGAACTCGTTATAAAGTTTAGATAATTCTTTTTTATTTGAGTTAACTTTTGGGATGTAATGTAAATTAGCTGAAGACCTAATGATGAAAAAAGAGAATTTTTGATTTAGTTCTCCACCTTAACGTCAGAAAATAGGATTGATTAAATTTTATTGAGTCTGACTCATAG
>DF360769.1:42981-55430 GCA_000787875.1 Solanum virginianum | reverse complement strand
TGTTCTTGACTCTCATGAAGAGAGGATTTAAAAAGAAGGAACTTGGGGAAGAAGAGTCAAGAAAAATGAGAAAGGACCGTTGGGATTTTTATCAAAAAGGGAAACAAAATCCCTTTTAGGGGCCGATTTTCTTGAAAGAAAAATGTGGAAAAGGGAGTAAAAAAAATAAGGAAACAATCATTAGGAGAAGAATTTTTGGGGAGAAAATTATATTAATTTTCTTGAAATAAAAATATGGAAAAAGGAGTAAAAAAATATGAAAACAATCATTAGGAGAGGAATTTTTGGGGAGAAAATTATATTATTCCATCTAAAGAAAATACATATTTAGGAGGATTTTTTTGAATATGGAAAGATTTGACTAAGTTTAAAATTTGAAATTGA
Source organism: Solanum virginianum (assembly GCA_000787875.1). NCBI lineage: Eukaryota > Viridiplantae > Streptophyta > Magnoliopsida > Solanales > Solanaceae > Solanum > Solanum virginianum. The sequence goes on along the minus strand of DF360769.1, from coordinate 55,046 downwards.
TTAAGGCTAAATAAAATTTCATCAAAATACATAATATAAATAACTACTAAATCACTATGTAATAAATTTTATTAAATCTCTAATTATATTTTATTGTAAAAAAATAGACTAATGTTATTTACGATAAATTAATAGATTATAAAATTTTCTCATTCAAACATTTATAAAATAACATAAAAGATAAATGTGAAAAGTGAATAAATAATAATAATAATAATAATAATAATAATAATAATAATAATATTTTGTATATTATAAATACAAAAATATACAATTTTTGGGTAAAAAATAAATATAAACTTACACATATAACACAAATATAAAATTTTTAAATGCTTAATAGTCGAATAACATAAAAAAAATTAAGGTGGGTCAATATTGGGTGTCAACAACTGCCCCTTCTTTGCTCTGGAATGAAGGATGAATTGTCGAGCAAGGAAAATTGACAGAGTAGCCAATTTTGTCCGACCGATGAAATATTATCAGAGGGAACAAAAATAATGAATAGGATTGGAAAAATATTAATGCCTAGACTTCGGTTTCGAGTTGCCTACATATATTTGGTTTTACGAGTATCAGGCCATGTGTAGTTCTGGATTTAGGAACGAATAAAATTCCTAAAAATAACATTAATGGTGCGGGATTTGAAGAAGGAATGATATTAGTTAGAATTGGGAATGTTAAAGAATAGACGGTATCAACGATGTGTCAAGACAAAGTACGAGGAAGGCATATGTCGATGCAATTAGGTAGGAATAAAGAATTACGTTCAAGAAATTAGAGGCCTTCGATACCTGTAATTTCTAATACATCTATTGAAATGGTTAATTCATAAATATAGACATTTATAAACTTAATATAAGAAATACAGAGAGATAAGAAATCATATCTGTTTAGACGTCTAAAAGATGGTGCTTGACCCTGTGTAGCCTCTTGAAAGGTAGAGCTTTGACCAATCAAATTCCAAAGAACTATGCTAAGCCTTGGGTAGCTTCTTGAAAGATAGAGCTTAATCAATCAACTCCCAAAGGACAATGCTTAGCTTCAGGTAGCTCCTTGAAAGATAGAGCTTAACCAATCAACTTCCAAAGGACAGTGCTTAGCTTTGGGTAGCTTCTCGAAAGGTAGAGTTTAACCAATTGACTTCCAAAGGACAATACTTAGCTTTGGGCAACTTCTTGAAGAGTAGGGCTTGACCAATCAACTTCCGAAGGATAGTGCTTAGCCTCAGGCAGCTTCTCGAAAGGTAGAGTTTAACTAATTGACTTATAAAGGGCAGTACTTATCTCTAGGAAGTTATTGAAAGGTAGGGCTTGAACAATCAACTTCCAAAGGATAGTGCTTAGCCTCGAGTAGCTTCTCTAAAGGTAGAGCTTAACCAATCGACTTCCAAAGGATAGTGCTTAGATTTGGGCAGGTTCTTGAAAGGTAGGACTTGACTAATCAAATTCCAAAGGATAATGCTTAGATTCGGGTAGCTTCTTGAATGGTAGAGTTGTACCAATTAACTTCCAAAGCACAATGCTTAGCCTTGGGTAACTTCTTGAAGGATAAAGCTTAATCAATCAACTTTCAAAGGACAGTGCTTAGCTTCGAGTAGCATCCTGAATGGTAGAGCTTAACCAGTCAACTTTGAAAGGATAATGCTTAGCCTCGGGTAACTTCTTGATAGGTGAAGCTTGACCAATTAACTTCTGAAGGAAAGTGCTTAGCCTCAGGCAGCTTCTCGAAAGGTAGTGCTTAACCAATCAACTTCCAAAGGATAGTACTTAGCTTTGGGCAAGTTCTTGAAAGGTAGGGCTTGACCAATCAACTTTCGAAGGAAAGTACTTAGACTCGGGTAGCTTGTCAAAAGGTAGAGCTTAACCATTCGACTTCCAAACGATAGTGCTTAGCTTTGGGTAGGTTCTTGAAAGGTAGGGCTTGACCAATCAACTTTCGAAGGATAGTCCTTAGTCTTGGGCACCTTCCATACTTGTAATTTTTGCGCTCAAAGAAAAATATATCTTTTAAAAGGGGAGATTGATTCGTACCTCAACTCATCTTTTGCTTTCCCTTTCAATCATAGCTTTTTTTTTCTTGAACTTGAACCTAGTCTGAATGTCTTCACGTGTGACCTTGGGATGAAATTTTTGAGGACCTCTCAAAAATTTCTGCATAGTTTGTTGTCATGTCAAGCTCGAGTATGTTGAAATGCTAATCAATAGAATTTTTGAGATCCTCTCAAAACGTTTGCCCCAATTGTACTCAAAAAGGAAGATAGAAAGTTTTATAATGATATGATCGAGCCCCATAAGGGCGCCTACACATCCCTCTTAAATTGGAATCAGGTCAACTATAGTTCAACAATAAAAGAAAATGAATAGATTTTAAAAAAAGACTTCTAGCATAATAAAGAGGAAAAGAAATATATCATACATTAAACAATCATTTAAATAATAAAAAGACAAATATAAACACATAAAGAAAATTATCCCGCTGTTATGCCCTAAGCCTACACCATAGATGTAACTGGCAGTTAGAACCATTATTGGTCCCAAGAGAACCACTTGGCCTGGCTACTTACTCAGCAGAAGAATTCAAGAATCGTGGAAAGGCTTTAAATAAAAAGCATAAAGCTACTAAACTGTCTAAATAAACTGAAAGGAGAAATAGTACAACAGTTAAATCAATCAAACCAAAACTGAAGTATCTGACACATAGTCTATGGAATCTCTACTAGAATAGTCTAAAAGGACTATCGGGATAGGCCCCAAGTAGCCATAACTGAAATAAATGCTGAATGAAACATAAATAACATTAAAAGCCTCTGACTGAGAAGAGGCCTCACAAAAGACTGGGTGATGTCTAGGCCTCAACAAAGTGGCTACTGAGTGGCTCTGTCACCTACGTCTGCATCATAAAATGATATAGGTCCTAATGACGTCAGTACGTGGAATGTATGGTCTGTAAGATGGCCAAAACAGGAACTCGGGGTGATGTAACATTTCAAAGTACATAATCATATCTCAAAATAGAATAACATAAGTAATAATTACTTTGTATGCTAAAAGTAAACATGCTGGAAGTAAACATAATGAAAATCTGTATAAAACATAACTTGCTTTAACTTGGGGAGTTTCTCTAACCGACAACCACCACTATGAGATAAGTGATGATACAATGTCTTGCCTATGCTGCCAGAGTCATCCCGTACTTTGCTGGGGTAGGGGACGAAAGACTAGGGGAGTGGATCCATCCCAAAACTGGGCCATCTCAGTGGCAAGTGAGAAATTGTACCTAGGTACAATCCTATCCTATGCTGGCTACGTAGTTTATGAGTTCAAGTTATTAATTCTACTCTCACTCATATCGGTGCTCAATACTACTCCTAAAAATACTTGTATATAGCTCATATCTTTAAGAAATAGCATTTCTTGATATATCTTTGGTCTTTCGGGAACTTAGCCCAACTTTCTCATTTATACTCATTAGCTTGTCTGCAACTAATATCTTTTCAAGTATTTTGAAACATTCTGGGTTATTCAGCTAAAGGCAAAAGAAATCTCAAAATACTTCTTTACTTGATTCAAACTATACATATGCTAGCCTTTGTTTTCTTAAAATAGATGCAAGATTCTTAAGAATATATCAATAATCGTGAATCTTGTTCAATAGTGTAACTTCACGCTAAAATTAGTAAAAGACATGATTCTATATCAAAAAGGATGCATAAACCAACATTTGGATGGAATTAACTAATACTGGAGAAAACATCTTGATTTCATAGTGTAACCAGAAGCTTGAATGGAATTTGGGGATTTGAGATACTAGAATAATAATATAATGACTTTTGGAGGGCCTTACATATCTAAGGATTCAAATTCTTGGAAGAATTTGAGAGATTCTTGAAAGCCCTAGCTGAGTTCTTTGATCCTAGGCTTGGGTTTGCTTAAACATACTTTAACATTAATGAAGAACACCACTTTTTTATGAGTTAATCGGGTGAAAACCTAGTACTTGAGGTCTAAGGAGGGTAGAAAAGGTCGAAACTAACCCTTCTTAAAGAAAAAGTTGCTGCAAAATACAACATGTCCGCGTTGCACCAGGGGCTTGAACTTGTGTATTTAACTTAATATAGCATGCCCGTGTCACGCCAGTGGCACGGACATGTGTACTTCACATTTTTTTCCTAAAATTCTTCTCCCATCGAAAATGACCAAAAAATCCTTTAAGTGTGGTTCCGCGTCTCTGGCGCATTGCACCATGGGCACGAAAAACCTCACTATCCAAAAAAATTAGCAAAAATTTTAATTCACCTCGGTTGCTCTAAAATCAAGTCAAGACTATTTTTTCACTCAATGTTTTGCACTAATCATAAATTCAGTCTCGAATTTATGAACAGAGCTTGGGAAGATGCATTACGCGCATAGTCAATTCTAGGGATATTTTGGTCTTTTCACCGGGTATCACAATATGTCCCCCTTGGGATTATCCTTCCTCGAATGATAATAAGATAAATAAAATTTAGATCAAATCACAAAATCACCGAACTTAACAAACATAAATCTTTGAGATAGATTATGAAAACTTACCTTCAAGTTCCTCATTTAGGCCAACAAACAAGTGTGGATACTTGACCTTCATATCTTCCTCTGTTTCCCATGTAGGTTCTTCAACGAATTGGTTCCTTGACAAAACCTTTACCGAAGCAATCTCCTTGGTTCTTAACATACGAACTTGCCGGTCTAGTTTTGCGCCGGGATCTCTTCATAAGATAAATTATCTTTCGTTCCCACACTTTCAACAAGGACAACTTGAGATGGATCTCCTAAGCATTTCTTAAGCATAAAAATATGAAACATTAGGTGTATAATACTTAATTCTATTAGTAACTCTACCTCGTAAGGAACACTACCAACTCTTTTCAAAATCTTGTAAAACCCAATATATCGTGGACTGAGTTTTCCCTTTTTCTTGAATCTCATAACTCCTTTCATTGGTGATAGCTTCAGGTACACCCAGTCACCTACTTCAAATTCCAAATCTCTCCTTCTAACATCAGTATATGACTTTTACTGACTCTGGGCTATCTTTAGCCTTTCTTAGATTACCTTTACCTTCTCCATAGCCCGGTGGACTAGATCAGGTCCTACCAAACCAGCCTCACAAACCCAATAGGTGATCTACACCTTCTCCCATAAAGGGCCTCATATAGTGTCATCTGTATGCTAGCCTGAAAGTTATTATTATAGGAAAACTCAATCAACGATAAGTGATCATCCTAGTTATCTTTAAACTCTATCATATACTCCCTCAACATATCCTCAAGGGTATGTATAGCTCGCTCTGCTTGCCCATCTATTTGCGGGTAGAAAGCGGTACTAAGTTTCACCTTTGTACCAAGCCCCTTCTGAAAGGACTTTCTAAACTGTATTGTGAACTAAGCTCCCCTGTGTGAAATAATCGATATAGAGACCCCATGCAACCTAGCAATCTCCTTAAGATAATGTCTGGCATAGCCTTTAGCTGTATCAGTCATCTTGACTAGTATAAAGTGAGCTGACTTGGTCATTCTGTCTACTATAACCCATATTGAATCATACTGTCTAAGGGATCGAGGTAAAATTGTTATAAAGTCCATGTTAATCATCTCCCACTTCTGCTCTGGAATTGTAATGTTCTGGGCTACACCACAAGGCCTTTGGTGCTCTACCTTAACTTGCTGGCAATTAGGGCACCTAGACACAAATTCTACAATGTCCTTCATCATGCCACCCCACCAATAGACTTCTCATAAATATCTATACATCTTGGTTGCCCCAAGGTGAATAGAGTATCTGGCATTATGAGCTTTAGCCAAGAGCCTATCTCTAAGATCGTCAAACCTTGGCCCACACAACCTACCTTGGTACCTCTAAACTCCATCTTCCCCTTTGGCAAACACTAATACCTTCAGATTCTGAACATTTTCTTTCTGCTGGAGGAGGATAGGATCCCTGTCTTGTTTTTCTTTCACTCCACCACTAAGGATGACTCTGCCTCATTTCTGATCATGGCACGACCTTCATCAGAATCTTCAATATGCACCCCCAAATGGGCTAGTCTATGCACCTCTTTAGCTAATTCTTTCTTTTCATCTCCTATATGAGTGGTACTCCCCATGGTCGACCTACTAAGATCGTCAGATACTGCATTAGCTTTACCTAGGTGGTAGAAACTACTCATGTCATAATCTTTCAGCAGCTCCAACTACCTTCTCTACCTCAAGTTCAACTCCTTCTAGCTCAATACATACTGCAAACTCTTGTGGTCCGTGAATACATCCACGTGCCTACCATAAAGATACTGCCTCCAGATTTTTAGAGTAAACATCACAGCAGCTAGCTCAAGATCATGAGTTGGGTAGTTCTTCTCATGGGTCTTATGTTGTCTGGAGGCATGTGCTATCACCTTTCCTCTCTGCATCAATACACATCCCAACCCTACTTTGGAAGCATCGTAATATACCACAAGGTTATCATTTCCCTTAGGTAGGGATAAGATCGGGGTTGTGGTCAGCCTAGTTTTCAACTCTTAAAGCTCTTCTTACATGCTTATGACCATACAAACTTAACCTTTTTCTGAGTCAGCTTAGTCAAAGGAGCTGAGATCGAAGAAAATCCCTATACAAACCATTTGTAGTACCTCGTCAAGCCGAAGAAACTCCTTATCTCTATTGGAGTTGTGGGCCTTGGCCAATTCTTCACTACCTCAATCTTTCGGGAATCGACCTGAATACCTCCACCAGATGCAATGTGCCCCAGAAATGCCACAGATGCCAACCAAAACTCGCACTTGTAGAATTTGGCATAAAGTTGTTAATCCTTAAGGGTCTGAAGGATAATTCTGAGATGGTCAGCATGCTCCTCCTTGTTAAGAGAATAGCTCAAGATGTCATCTATGAACAAAATAATGAACATATCTAGATATGGCCTCAACACCCTATTCATAAGATCCATGAATGCTGTTGGTGCATTCGTTAGTCCAAAAGACATGACCAAGAACTCGTAATGGCCATAGCGGGTTCTGAAAGCTGTCTTAGGAATATCTCTTTCTCTAACATTAAGCTGGTGATACCCAGATCTGAGATCTATTTTGGAGAAACAAGCAGCACCCTGAAGTTTGTCAAATAAGTCATCATTTCTGGCAAGAGGGTATTGTTCTTTATGGTGACCTTATTCAACTGATGGTAATCTATGCATATACAAAGATAGTCGTCCTTCTTACACATGAAGAGAAATGGACCACCCCAAGGTGAGACGCTTGGTCTAATAAAACCCTTATCTAAGAGATCTTTCAGCTACAACTTCAACTTTTTTAGCTCTAATGGAGCTATACAATATGGAGGAATGGATATGGGCTGAGTGTCTTGGAGGATATCTATCCCAAAGTCTATCCCCCTATCAGGAGGGACCTCGGGAAGATCCTTAGGAAAAACCTTTGGAAACTCATTCACAATTGGGACAGACTGAAGAGATGGTACCTCGACATGAGAATCCAGAACTCTGACTAGATGGTATATGCACACTTTAGGAATTAACTTTGTAGCTTTTATATATAAGTCAAACTGACCCTTAGGAAAAATTGAGCTACCCTTTCACTTTAGGACTAGTTCATTAGGAAACCTGGAATTTGACTACTCTGGTTCTGCAATCTATGGAAGCATAAGAAGCATGTAACCAGTCTATGCCTAGGATGACATCAAAATCTACCATGTATAACTCCACCAAATCAGCTAGAATAGTCTTATTATAGACCAAGACTTGAAAAAGCCCCTATAAATTCTTTGGGCTAAAATAGACTCTCCAGTAGGAGTTGAAATGATGAAAGGCTCAAGAAGACCTTCTAGACTGACCCCAAACATCAGAACCCCATATGGGGTGACAAATGACAATGTGACACCTGTGTCTAACAATGCATAGACATCATAAGTAAAGATTTTGAGCATACCGGTAACCACATCTGGTGAGTTCTCCTTCTCCTATCTGGTGGTCATGCCATACAAGCAGTTTGTGCCCCTGCCTGCTCCTGATATAGTGCCCCTCTGAGGTGGCTTACCCTGTAGTGCTAAAGAGACTGACTGTGATCTATTATCTCTCATGTTCTGCCTCCCGTTAGGATAATCCTTCAAGAAGTGTCCCACCTGACCACATTTTAAACAACCACTTGTGCCTATAAGGCTCTCTCTGGGAGGAGACCTGCCATATCCCGCAAGTAGGAGAAGGGTTCAATTCTTGTGTGATACTACCCGACGATTGGCTGCCCAGGAACCTTCGATGCGGTGATCCCTGCTCATTCCTGACCCTCGGTGCAGGTGCACTAGTAGAGGAAGGTGCTGGTCCAAATATCTTTAGCGGAAGGATGGGTGATTTCCACCTCCAGCCCCTCTCTTACCTGTTCTCTGGCCTGATATCTTGGCCTTCTTACTCTTGAACTCTTCCCTATCACACATTTTCTCCTCCTCTACTTGTTGTACATATGTCATCAAGCGGGCTATGTCCATGTCCCCGATCAGCATAGCATTCATGCCCTTTGTCTTAGTCATCCAAGAGAGTCCTGATCCTAGGCTTGGGTTTGCTTAAACTTACTTTAATGTTAATAAAGAACACTGTGTTTATATGAGTTATTCGGGTGAAAACAAACTACTTAAGGTCTAAGGAGGGTGCGAAAGGTCGAAACTACTCCTCCTTTCTTAAAGAAAAAGTTACTGATTTTACTTAATATAGCATGTCCATGTTGCACCAAGGGCGGGAACATCTATTCTTCTCTTTTTTTTTCGCAAAACTCTCCTCCCATTGAAAATAACAAAAAAAACATAAGTGGAGTTCCGGGTCCCTGGCACATCGCACCATGAGCGCAGAAATCTCACTGTTCAAAAAAATTAGTGAAAATTTTAATTTGCCTCGGTTGCTCTAAAATCAAGTCAAGACCATTTTCCCACTCAATTTTTCATGCCGATTACAAATATGGTCTCGGATTTGCGAACGTAGCATGGGAAGACTTGTTCTGTGCATGGTCAATTGAAGGGGTATTTTGGTCTTTTCACCTGGTGTCACACCTACATAAAACACAAAACACATAATGGTTAGAACCTCAAAATCCCCAACAGAGTTGCTATTCTGTCGCGCCCCATTTTTCTCACAAAGAAATGGGAACCTAGACGACATCGTGGCAAATGACTCTTTTGGGATTTATAGAAGAATATTGAAGAGATGTCACTTAATGATTTTAAGGTGCATTAGGATACCATTCTAACCAAAACTAATTCTAAAAGTCTAAATCACTAGAAAATGGGTAAGAGTTCAAGTTACCTTGAGGGTAAGGAGTTAGGCACCCTTCGATTTCCACAAATGTAGGTCCCAGCCATATCTCGCATTTTTTGTGGGGGTGAAAAATTACAATCAAGGTCAATGAATAATCAAATCTTTAGGCTAAACATATAATTAGAATAATAAAGATAGACATATGATTAGCATAAAAAGCTCATTCTTGTAACATTCTAAAGTGAAAACGTTACATGCAATATAATCTGATAAATAAAAGAAAGGATAATAACCAAGTAAACTAAATAAAATAAAAACAAAACATGAGATAAAATATTTTATTATACACTAAAAATTAAATCATATATATCTTATTTACTATCACATGTTGAAAATATATATTGTTTAAAACTTAAAAAGTTATCACCTATTAAATCTATGTTCCAAACAAAATCACATTTAATGTCAAGTTTAGATATGAGATTTCAAACATTTATGACAAGCAATAAATAAGATATAAAAATACTCAAGTTATAAAACTCTATTAATTTTGCCAAGAAAAGCATATTTTTAAACTGCTAGATAAAATAAAAATAGATAATATTAATGACAAAAGAAGAGACTGACCTAGTTGCTTCCCATAGAATACTTAAGGTAGTTGAATAATATGAATAAAAGAAGAAGCTAATTCAAAAATAAAAATAAAAGTCATGATAAAAAGTATTGAATTGAGAACTAATATGATCACTTTTAAATCAAATGCTTAAATATATCGTGCAACATAAGAATTTAAATAACTCGACAACACACAAAGTTAAAATTAAGAGAGAGAGAGAGAGAGAGCGGGATCAGTATATGGAGAAGCTAAAAAGGGCTCAATGCGATGTCACTCCCTTTATTTTAATTTTTTATGATCAACCTTTCTAAATTCTTTAAGTCAAGTCAAAAATAATTACAAAATATTTCAACATTAACAAAAAATTATATAAAACTTCTGGTATTTAGATTGTAAGAAATATTTCAAGAATTTAATACATCTTTTTTAAGAATGGGAATGAGCGAAGAATTCTAATCAAAAGTTATCTAGTCTTTTAGATTTTTAAAAAGGATGACTCATAAAACTTAGAAAATAAGGGAGTAATAAGTTGATTTAATTTTTATAAAGCTACATATACGCTTCATACATGTAACCTGGTTCCCTTGAGGAGATGACTTCAATCGACCTTTGCTTCGTGCGTTGATCATCCACTCGTTGCAGTTGAATTTCAAGCGATGCTAATCAATTGTGGTGCACTTTTTGTGGGATTAGAGTGGTGAAGGACGTTGATGAACAATGCAAGTTAGCCTTGTTGCACGTGCGGTGGCCTCTTAAATACAATGTCAAATAGAGAGTTGACTCCTTCACTCATCGTGGTTAAACTCCAAGCGACGTCATTTCTTCTTTTTAACTTAGTGAAGAAACCCTTTTCATGTATATATATGATGTGACTGTACATATTTGTGTTTATTGGCCTCTCTCTTTAGAGAAGATGAAAATGTATATATAAAAAGGGGTTGAAAGTTCTATTCCCTATGTTCTTGACTCTCGTGAAGAGAGGATTTAAAAGAAGCAACTTGGAGAAGAAGAGTCAAGAAAAATGAGAAAGGACCTTTGGGATTTTTATCGAAAGGGAAACAAAATCCCTTTTGGGGGCTGATTTTCTTGAAAGATAAATGTGGAAAAGGGAGTAAAAAAAACAAGGAAACAATCATGAGGAGAGGAATTTTTGGGGAGAAAATTATATTCTTCCATCTAAAGAAAATACATATTTAGGAGGGTTTTTTTTTTTAATATGGAAATATTTGGCTAAGTTTAAAATTTGAAATTAATTGCGGCTAAATAAAATTTCATCAAAATACATAATATAAATAACTACTAAATTACTATGTAATAAATTTTATTAAATCACGAATTATATTTTATTGTAAAGAAAAATAGACCAATATAACAACAACAACAACAAGTATATTATGAATACAAAAATATACATTTTTCGGGTAAAAAATAAATATAAACTTATACTTATAATATGAATATAAAATTTTTAAATGCTTAATAGTCGAATAACATAAAAATAATTAAGGTGAGTCAAAGTTGGGTGTCAACAATGAGCCGATTTCGTCATCCTATCAACCACAACCCAAATGGAATCAAAATACTTTCTAGTCTTGGGCAACCCAACTACAAAATCCATATTAATCTCTCCCCACTTTCAAGTAGGAATCTCTATGACTTCGGTTAAGCCACCCGGCCATTGATGTTCGACTTTGACTTGTTAGCAACTATGACAACCGAAAACAAATTTGGCAATATCTTTCTTCTTGCCTCCAATTCTCTATACATCTTGGTAGACCCTAGATGAATAGAGTAAGAAGAATCATGAGCCTCATCAAGAACCTTTTCTCTCAAGCCATTAACACAAGTTACACACCACCTACCTTGGTAACTACGGGCACCATCTTCCCCTTGGGAGAAAACCTCCACCTTACCATCTTTCACCAATGCCTTCAATTCCAACAAGGCGGGGTCAAGGTCTTGCTTAGCTTTCACCTCCTTAACCAAAGAAGATTTAGAACCATCAATAACACCACCACCACCACCATAATCAACCGCTTCCAACCTAACTCCCAATCTAGCAAATCGATGGACCTCCTTAGACACCCCTTAGTCACCATCATCAATATGAGCTAGTCTACCCATAGACACCCTACTCAAAGCATCTGCCACAACATTAGCCTTCT
>DF360769.1:0-42900 GCA_000787875.1 Solanum virginianum | reverse complement strand
ATATATATTCATGTGGGAAAGAACAAGTCTTTCAAGAACAAATAAGCCAAGAATATTATCGGTGAACACATCAACATGCACCCATACAAATATTAAGCCAAATGATTAATGCAAATATAATGGCAGCTAACATAAGATCATAGTTAGGATAATTTTTTTCATACACTCTGAGTTTTCTAGAAGCATAGGCTATAACCTTACCATTTTGCATCAACACACAACCCAAACCAACCCTTGAAGCATCACAGTACACAATAAATCCTTCTAGCCCTTTTGGTAGTGATAATATAGGAGCGGACACAAGCTTATCTTTTAATATTTTGAAACTCCTTTCACACTTGTCGGGCCATATAAATTTGTCTTTGCTTTGAGTCAACTTGGTCATGGGAGAAGCAGTAAAAGAAAACCCATTCACAAACCTCCGATAGTAACCCGCTAAGCCTAAGAAGCTCCTAATATCCGACGGGGTCAATGGTCTAGGTAAATCTCTCATTAACTTTGTTTTATTAGGGTCCACCTTAATGCAATCACCCGGCACCACACGACCTAGGAAAGCAACCTATTACAACCGAAAACTCCCACTTCTCCGATATAGCACCCAACTTTCTTCCTTAAACTTTGTAGTGCTACCCTCAAATGACTCACATGCTTCTCCTCACTCTTGGAGACAAATCAACATATCACCACCAAGGACCATCAGAAGCTTAACAATGCTGGATTTAAATTGCCTATTCATGAGACCTATGGACATAACCGGCACACTAGTCAAACTAAAGACACTATTCCAAATTCAAGAATGCTGATAAGGACACCGAGGACTCGTCGACCACTAACATAGCCTAATAGGAAATAACTTAGGTTTAACACCCCTAACACACACAAGATAAAGAATGCAATCCTTAGAGATCATGTGTACCATAGTACAAAAAATGGATCTACCTTTTTTACTACTACTTGGCAATCTCCTACTCAAAGAAAGGTTTAGCAGGGACTTGGAATCTAACTCTATGGGCCCTACAATCAATGGAGACACAATTAGGATGTAATTAATCCATCCCAAGTATGACATCAAAATCCACCACATCAAACCCAACAAGTGACAAGGCAATTCGAGCACTTTTGGGGTCGTTACAATACCTATGAACTTTCTAACAACAATAGATTTGACAAGGGGGGATAGACTTCAAACGTTCATACAACAACTCTGGCATACGACGTATTGCAATATAAAGATGTAACAAAGTCTGTAACGACCCAACCCTAGGGCCTAGATGTGATCGACGAATGGGGAACTCGAAGGAACCCCAAACAAGCCTCATAGCATATCACTACACATCTTTGGTCATTGAAGTAATTAAAATGACAAAGAGAGATAAGTACAAACAAGGGAATTAGGACTAAGGGTAAACTTCCATATCATAACATCAAGAAACAAGAGAGTTAAGGCTCATAGCATAGATATATAACATGTCCAACAACATCTCTAGTACATGGATAAGAGTTAGGGCCATGACAAACAACCGGGCTCACCCTCATAGTCAATACATACATAAAGGAAAGATAATCTTAGTATATAGCAAGAGATCACAAGTAATGTTCCCAGAATGCAGGACTCGCCAACAAGCTTGAGAGACAATCGTACTACCCATGTGGAGGAGGAGGATGATCAAGAGGTGCACCGGTTCCTACATGGTGACATCATGTAGGCATAGAGTATGTGTTAGTACGTTTGAATGTACTAAGTATGTGGGATACAATGCAATAAGAGATAGGCATCATAAATAAAATGCATAATCATAAGCAATGAATAACATATTAACAATATGAAATGTATGATTGATATTTGAGGTAAAACCATGCTTACAATCCAAATCAAATTGTATAGTTCATAATACATAGTGTCGGAAGAAATCTCAACCAACATAAAATAAGACTAAGCAAGCTATAACTCAGAATCTCGATGTCAACCCCACATCGGAAGAAAGGGGAAAGTTACTTGCCAACTTGAACCTCCTAATGCCTAAGTGGATTCACTAAGCCTTGTGTAAACTGGGTACTTGCCTCTAGATCTGGGACTCAGGTACTCACTTCAAGCCCTCATATTTAGGGTACTCGCCTCTTAGAGATTTTGTGACTCACCTCTAATCCCTTCACCTATGGTGGCACATAGTTCTAGGACTTGGGAACTCACCTCTAGTCCACTCGGCACTAAGTCTAATCCCACAGACTATATAAGAAAATCATACTTTTATAATGTGCAATAAACATAGAGACATAGCACGAGTAGTTCTCAACATCATTAACCTCAGATGGTGAGCCTAACTTCAATTATAAGAATAGGTTATCATCAATATTACCCTTTCAATAACATCAACATCGAAGGCTCAGAAGAGGCATAATCATAAGAAAGGGGTTTAATCTGGCACTACAACATCATCAATATTTTCATTATTTAAACACATCTTAAGAAAGCTCATAATCATCATGGAGTACTTGAATCATAATTCAACCAATAGATCATCACAACTTAAAGAATCCTTAAAATGGCATTTAATTAAACATGTAGCAAGTGTGTAATGCTAGGGTAGAACCATACAATTTAAGAGTGTTATCATGCTAGAAAATTTAACATAAAACCATCAATAGATACTTGGCAACACCCTAAAGCAATATACATCAAAACCCTTTATCAAAGCTCACAATACATCTTGGATTCATAGCCCAAAACATAGTAAGACAGTCATAATTTCATAAACCCCAACACAGTGTGCAGTGAATTTCATAATAAGCAAGACCTATGAGTAAATCAACTTTAAATTAGGCAATTTAGAGTAAAAGGGAGCTTAGGTATTATGGGTGAAAGGGGCCTAAGAAAGAAACCCACATTCCTTAGCTTTGGAGATGAACTTGATGAAGATTGAAGATGGAGACTTGAAGCTTGAGTAAAATCCTTAAAATCTGGAGAGGGTTTTAGCACTTGAATTTTGAGAGAAATATAAGAGTAAGTGTTTGAGTGAGTATTGAGAAATATCTTGTATGATATGAAGGCCAAATATGACTAGGTATAAGTATTTTCACATATGGGAAGGCTTAGGCCCAAGACACAAAAGTCTTGGACCGAACTTGAACACTACTATCAATTTAACACAGTGACGTGTCACGCCAATGATTCGCAAACACGTCTTTCATCATTTTGGAAAATCAAAATTGTGAATCGTTAGTTCTAAAATCAGGGTTAAACCCTTTTCCCACTAAATTTGGCCTCCTCAACAAGAATATGAAGTTGAATTTTTGATATCGCGCACAAAATTTGAGATATATGGACATTACGATTTTGGGCACATTTCGAGCACTTTTGGGGTCGTTACAATACCTATGAACTTTCTAACAACAATAGATTTGACAAGGGGGGATAGACTTCAAACGTTCATACAACAACTCTGGCATACTTAAAGCCCTCTAGTAATAAGAAAGAATAATGAAAAAGAGATAGTGGCCCTCAGGCCTATCAAGGCATACACATCAAAATCAAAGGAAATTTCAACATACAGGTAGCAAAGTCAAGCACCTCATCCCCTCCTTGAGCCCCTTGATCAACATGACCACCTTGCCCTTGTGGTCAGCCATCCTTACCTTTGTTGTGAGCTTGTGGACATTTCGAAATTTTATGGCCCATCTCTGCAAACCCAAAGCATGCACCTATGTTCCTCCAACATGCACCAATATGATTCCTCCAACATTTTGGGGATCTAAGATGAGTCACCCTATCATTACCCCTTTACTATTATTGGGTTTAAGAGGATAATCCCTCCTCTTATGCCCCTCTTCACCATAACCAAAACAAGCATTGGTGCCCTTCAAACATGGGCCTCTATGCACCTTACCACATATTTGACATATAGCATCACCTCTATCCTTGAGACAATGGACATTTTCTTTAAAATGGGCCCTCTTGGCCACACTACCCTTTCTCTTACCATTTGAAGTCTTAGGAGCACTCACTTGTTGATTGAGATGAGTTGTCAATTTTGTCACCACTTTGGCCAATACCTATAGAGCATTGCGAACCTCCGCGTTCAACATATCGCCTTCTTGAGTAGCTTCAGACATATCATGAAATGTAATGGTTAGGGATTAGCAATAAGCCCTAGGGGACCTAACTCTATCACATGACATAGATCATGAAGAAATGAAATATTTCCTAGAATGCCTCATAGTCTCATATTTATAGTCGTGGCATGCTTCACAACCATGAATAAGAACTATTCGATGTGGTGTGTTGGACGCCAAGGACCTAACAACCTTGTGCTCTGATACCAGGTTTGTCACGACCTAAGCCTAGGGACTAGACGTGACACGGTGCATGGGGAACCTGAGGGGACCCCAAGAAAGCCTCTTAATATATCATTACAATCATTGGTTGCAAAAACAAGTAAATGACATAATAGATTAGAAATAAGGAAAAAAAGGACTAAGGGGAAACTTCATAACATAAATATCAAGAACAAGAGGGTCAATGCTCACAGTATAGATATATAGCATGTCCAACAACATCTCTACTACATAGATAAGAAAGGGCCAAGTAACCAAGCTCACCCTCACAGTGAAAGTATACAATAAAGAAAGGGAGTTGTAATACAAAGCATGAGAACATAGTCATTGTCCCCAGAATGGAGGACTCACCAACTAGCTTGAGAGAAATCGTACTAGTCACGTGGAGGAGGATGATCAAGTGGGGCTCTGGTTCCTATATGGTGACATCATATTTGGCATAAAGTATGCATTAGTACATTTTAATGTACTAAGTGTGTAGGATGAAATACAACAAGTGATAAGCACCATAATTGAAATGCATAACATAGGCAATGAATAAACATATAACAATATGACATGTATGAATAATGCTTGAAGTAAAATCATGCTTATATAGAACATAATAAATGTGTAAGGAGCGACCATTGTTAGTGCATATCCAAGACCTACCACCCTCTTAGAGAGGCGAATGAGGTAACTATACAAACCCCCTAACATGGTTGATGATGTACAAACCCCCAAACATGGTTGATGGAGTATAAATCCCCCAATGTGGTTATCAAGATACAAACCCCTCGACATGGTTGCACGAGGCTACCACCTCCCGAGCAAGGAGATCGAGGTACAACCCCTCAACAAGGTTACCCGGGCCTACCACCGCCCGAGTGAGGCTTGGTCAATTCCTAACACTAGAGATAATATCACATACATACATTCCTTTCATCATTATAAAGTTATTCAACTCATAAGACGTGTATTGGACTATTAATTCCTCAAGAAATCATAACCTGGACTTTTTTCAAACACTTGGCTGGTGTGTAGTGCTAGTGTAAAATCATTTATTTCAAGAGTGGAATCATGCTAAAAAATTCAATGTAAAATCATTAATAAATACTTGGTAACACCCTCAAGCAATATACATCAAAACCCTTCATCAAATTTCACAATAGACCTTAGAATCATAGCTCAAAACATGCTAAAAAAATCACAATTTCATGAAACCCCAACATAATGTGCAATGAAATTCATAATATATAAGACCCATGAGTAAATCAACTTTAAATTATGTAATTTTAAGTAAAAGGTTGGGTGTCATGGGTGAAAGAAACCCATGAAAGAAACCCGCATACCTTGACTCTGGAGAATCCTTGAAGAAGATTGGAGATGGAGACTTGAAGCTTGAATGGAACCTTAAGATCTGGATGAGTTTTGGGATTTAAAATTTGGAGATGAAATATTGTCTAAGTGTTTGAGATAGTATTTGGGAATGTCTTGGATGATATGAGGGTGAAACGAGACTAAGTATAGGTATTTTCACGTATAGGAATACTTAGGCCCAAGACCTAAAGGCCTTGGACCAAAAAAGAACAACTACACAAAATTTACATAGGGGCGTGCCCAAGGTGCGTCGTGCCAGGGGCCCGAACCCTCTCTGGAAAGTGAAATTTTGAGAAATTGAAATTGCGATTCATTTGCTCTAAAATCGGGATTAGACCCATTTTTCACTCAATTTTGTCCCTTAAAAAAGAATATGAAATTGGATTTTCAATATCAGGCACGAATTTTGAGATATATCAAAATTATGATTTGGGGCACTTCCGAGGCACATTTTTGGGCACTTTTTGGGGTCGTTTCAAATTACATCATCAAAATACTAATTTTTGACATGCTTTCCAAAAACTCGAAATTTAAACAAAAAATACTAATTTCAAAGTATCATTCAACAAAAATATTTTTAAAAAATTATATAAATCCTACAAATATTTTTTAAACAGTGTTTGATCCCTCAAGATTGTTATATCCATTTGAAGATCTTCTTAGTCTAATTGATGACTAATCAACATCACATTCTATATCTGATGCTTGAAAAGGATAACAAATATATTAACAGACCTCCAAAGAAAATTAAAAAAACAAAGATAAATTTCTTGAAGCAAAAGGATTCGTAACATGGAAACACCAGTGATAACAACAACATATCTAGTGAAATTAATTAAAGTAGATATCCATCATTAATATTTCTTTTAGTTGAGGAAGAAAAATACACCCCTAAAATTAAACCTACATTTTTGTCACGACCCGAACCTAGGATCTAGGAGTGACACGGCGAATAGGGATCCGGGAGTCCGCAAACAAGCCCTAGAGACAAAAAAATTTCTCCTCCACATATTAATTTTTTATGCTCCAAGATAATACTTATTATATTATAAATAGGTATGAGGCTATTATATTATAAATGGGTAATTTTTTATGCTCAAGTTTTTTATAAATATATTATTTTTTATAAATATGCTTTCATCTATAATAAATGGGTATGAGGCTGTTACGCCTTGTAAAAATACTAAAATATCTCTAGATGAAAGATTGCTCGCATAACGAATCATAGCAAAAATATTTGGCAAATTCGAGGTTGGAATCACAATCAGCCTAAAAATTGAGTGGAAAGGTGGTATCAAGTGAATTTTTAGGCCAGCCGGATGAAAAGTTAATTTTTTTGGGCAAAATGCAATTTTCAACAAGGTGCACGATTAGTTCGCGTCGCAGAGATGCCCCAAAATAGGTCATATCAGACTTTACATATAAAAATCATTCAACAGGTGCAATTCATGTGCTACATAAAATAATAAAATGAAGGCGGAGTAAGTCAGCAATGCAGACCTACTCCATCACAGGTCAAATTTTTTCTGTAGGCTAAAATTTTAATGAGGAGCATTCCTGATAATTTGTTACAGTGTGTCATCATTTTATTTAAAAATTCAAGTATGTAGTTAAAAATAATTTTTTGTATTAATTATATTTTCAATATATTATAGTAAAATAACAATTCTTTTATTCATATTCTTTGTTCATGTTTGAATTGACACATTTATTATAATTTTCTCACAATGACTAAATTTTTGATTTTGTCAATCCAAATTTATATCCTATTTATTGCACCATATAAATTTAAATTTCTAAAATATTAGTAATGTTGGTACAACATAAAAATTAAATAAGTAAAACACTCATCATACAAAATTAAAATATTTTAATATTATGTAATAAAAATACTAAATTTTTGAAATGCTTTCTAAAACTCCAAAATTACACAAAAAATAGTGTTTGATTCTTCAAGATTGTTATATTCATTTCAAGATCTTCTTAGTCCTATTGATGACTAATCAACATCACATTCTATATCTGACGCCTGAAAAGGAAAATAAATATATCGACAAACCTTCGAATATGTAACACCCTATAAGTTTACCAAAATACCCCTAGTTGAGAGATGCTTGTGTAACGCATCTTCCCAAACTCCGATGGCAAATCCAAGGCTGAAAATGCGATCACCATGAAAATTTGAATCGGAATGATCTTGGTTGATTTTTACAGTAACCGGATCAAAAGATAATTTTTTGATGCAAAAATAATTTCTACTGAGATTGTGCTACATATCAGCATCGCGAACTTACATTTAAAATTGATCCCAATATTTTCTACAGGGTTAGAAAACTCGATTAGAGAATTTTTGGCAAAAAACCCAGAAAAAACATCAAGTCCGCATTGCGGCTTCCATGCCCCGAGGTGAATATTTTTTCAATTTTTCATGAGGGGCATTCAAGATCTTTCCCAACCCCTCCTAAATTTAAAATATGATCAAAATAGGTCGTTTTGAGTATAAAAGGGCTTTTAACCCATTCCTAAACCTTTCTAAAATATCTAACAAAAGCTAGGACTAAGAAGAGAAGGAGGAGAGCGAGGGTTTCGAGTTAAAATGCAAAGATTGATAGAGGGTTGATTGTTCTTCCAAACTCCAGGTATGTAAGACTATTCATAGTGTTGGACTGACTTCATCCACGCGCCCCACATGTTAATTCTCTGTAGTTATGTTCGAGTAGTGTTTTATCCAACTTCTTGAATTCTGAATAGGTAAATTTCTTCTTCCATTGACTTAGAAGTATTTATGCTATTGAGATTATTGTTATTCCTATTTCTTATATTATTGGAGTAGTCATTCGTGGATACTTTCTATGAACCCTAATGAAGTTGATGATCATGGCTATTCTATACATTGTTTGATATTGAGATTCATAGGTTTTCAAGTATTAAAAAACAGTATTATTTTAAAAATCAAAGCTTTGCATATTGATAAGATAAGTTTCCTATGCATTGATGAAAAGTGATTTGAATTATTATTATATATGTATTTTATTGAGTCCAAAGAGTTATATTTTGAGAGAAATATTTTGATGAGGTGATGCATGTTTTGATGACCTTGAGTGAGTTAAGGATAAGGGGTGCATGTTTTTGTATTTGTATGAGATGAGCATTTACTGTGTCATATATGCTAGGTGTGATTTCTATGTGATATAACCAACCCTATGAGTTGAAGTCTTGCATGGAGTTAGTTTAAGTCTTGAGTTGCATTGCATAAATGATGGTCCTGAATTATTGAGTTGCTGAGTGATTGAGTTTATCTATTGAGAAGTGAGTTGACTTGATTGAGATGAGTTTGAGTTAATTTTTATGAGCATATTGTAGTCTTGGAAGGAGTATTGAACACCGATTGGGTAAGAAGGACCAAGAACTACGTTGCCAGCATAGGATAGTCGTGCAGTTAACTCTGGAAGCTCATGTCCCAATAGATGGATATTCTCTTTGGATCTGAGAGAGAGGAGAGGTTGACATCCTTTACCTTGACAAGTTTAGGACGAGCGTCACAACAACGTCTTTTCATTGTGCATTATCAAAACTCATGGTGGTGGAGAGTTATGTCGGTTAGAGAAACTTTCAAGTAACACTTGAATTGAGCATAGCAGGATTTTAAAACTAAGTTGCATAAAAACATTGAGTCAAATTGTAAAGCATGACTTCAAACCTTAAACTTACATATTCACTAAGTCGAGTCATGAGTTGAATAAGTTTAGTTCTGAATTAAGTTTACTAAGTTGAGTCGAGCCCTATGTGTTTACTTTAGCCATTCTTACATACTAGTATATTCCATGTACTTACACCCATTTGGGCCTACATCATTTTGTAATATATAGCAGGTATTAGAGGACTTCAGCTGATGCACCATTAAGGTTCGAATCTATAATTCCATTGATGGTGAGCCCTCCCTACCTTTGGAGGAGGCCTTTTTCTTTCACTGAGTATTTTATTTTACTTTCCTTGAGATGGAGCCATGGTCTATCATGGTACCATCTAGATGTTAGAGGTAGAGGATTCATAGATATTTAGTAGAGGTTGATGACTATCATTACTTTCCAAACATTGTTCGTGGGAAATATTTATCTACGAGAAGATTTAGTCAATTGATCTAATTTTTGACTTTTCTTTGAGTATTTTCTTTTGTTGTTAAGTACGATGTGACGATAAGGCCAAGTGGTTTGCTCGGGGGCTAGCAATAGTTTCTGAGTGCCACCCATGCCAAAGGTACCCTCCCGGGGTGTGACAAACTTTGTATCAGAGCATAGATTTCAAGAGTCCTAGGGAGTCTATGAAACCGTTTCTAGTAGAGTCTTTGTTATTGGTATGAAGCATGCCACATCCATAATAGAGAGACTATAGGACATTAAGAATTAGTACACTTCTATCCTATTCTAATTCATGCTATAGAGTTAAACTTTAGAAAATCTCACTTCTAAATCATGTGTTACATATTTATAGACCATGCCTTCCAAATACTCTGTGAACCCATGGAATATCATTAATACTGAGGGGCTTGAGCCTATTGCCTAGCTTGCTTCACATGCTTGATGGGTAAAAGAGGACAAGGAGGATGGGATGGAAGAACCCTAGGGGAAACAGATTGAGCCAATAGGAAATGAACGTAGTAAGCATATATAAGTAGGGAAATAGGAATAAGTTCCCCTTTCTGCAGAGATCCTAGATTTATGTGCCACCACCAATGAGTGCATCCACACTTAATAGTAGATATAATCTGAGGCTAAGGAGAAACTAGACTTTTAAGGTTCGTAATCCTCTATCTCGAGTAAGTGTGGTGCGAGGTCATAAAGAAAAGACACCATGTAGAGAGTATGGCAAACTCCATTAGGGAAAGTGTTGAATGGGCACTGATGGTTACTATAAATGGAGAGGTAAGAGTGGGTTAGAGTGCCTCTAGGCAAGAAGTGTGTTGGTGTGTCATTAAGTGAGAGCTCATTCAATGATGGAGGTAGAAGTGCTAACTTTTGGAGGGAGTTTCCAATGTGAGCCAACAAAGCTCGACCCATTACATCTACACCACCGCTTAGAGAAAATCAGAGAGATGTTACTTCAAGTACGAGCAGGGCCACATACCAGTCACATCCCGTGGGTAGTCGCCCAGACCAGAAAAGTACTTTAGAGGTAATGATAGATATGATTCAAGTCTTTACTTTCTTTTGATATTATCCATGAGAGAGAAGTTTATTTTTCCAAGAAGTTTAATATTGTCACCTAAGAGTGTGATTTAAGGTCTTGTAAACTATAAGTAGAATTGTTACCCCTGAGCTAGAAGGATAATGAGGGAGAGGACGAGACGAGATAATGAGAGTAGTGGTTGAGGCTTTTAAATATAGTCATGTGTCCCTTAGGTAAGTGATGTATTTGTGATTTGATTCCCATAAGTCTTGACCAATGAGTAGTAAGTACCATTTGACATTCATGATGAGGTATAGAGAACAAGTTAATGTCAAAATGTTTAGAGTATGCTCAAAACAAGAAAGAGGTTTATGATGATGTCATAGTATTAATAAGGATGAAGTATGGATGTTGAATAAGGGAACAAAGTACTTTTGAGGTGATAGTTCTAAACTAGGCTCATAATTCTGAGAGAGAACCCTGTGAAATCCTTAAAGTTATAAGCTTAGCCAGATAAGGGGGTATAGTGAATTGGTGGGTGGTATATGAGTTGTGAAGAAGGGATGTGTTGATCGATTATTAGCTATGAGATTTTAGTAAGCCTTTATTCCTGATTTCTACTTAGTAGTTATGAATTATCATAATATGAGGGAAGTGTGTGATGCACATGTTAGTACTTGACCCTACGCTTGAATTTTAAGGAGTACTGTGAAAGAGGAGATAGCATCGTGAGAGTGGTAGTTTTAGTTGGAGATTTGCTCTGAGAGTCTTTTTGTAGTATGTTTTTGGAGTTAAGATGTTGACTTAAAAAGATGTTATCCTACAAGGATAGTAGAGGTACCCCTTATATAGAAATAGTGAATTGAGGAGGGAACACTAGATAAGAAGAGGCTTAAGATGGGTATTCACAATAGAGTAAGGTTGTGTAAAGCTCTGAGTTATGACTTGGTATGAGAACCTAGATAGTAACTTTGAATTGTCAATGTAGAGTGAGTTGGTGTAAGTATTTCTTGGTCACCTTGGTAATTAGGTCGATGGGAATTTATGTATGAATGACAATGAGTTTTGCCTTGTGACCAAGACTTCTTTAGTTATACATTAGGGGCTTAGAAGTTTGATGGTAGAAGGATCAATAGAGAAATAAGATTATAAATGTTATAGAAAGTGATTATGTGTTCCAATAAGAGTAGTAAGTATAGAAAAATGCCTATAGAGTTGAAAGGAAGCTAAGAGTAGTACTTCAGAGGAAAGTTAGAATAGTGATTTTTTATCTATGAATAAAGTATAATAAGAGATTTTAACATGTTCTTCTCGATAATGATGCCCCAATCATGTGGAGAGCTATACTTATAGCTTAGCAAAGAGAAATGGTTCGCAGAGTTAGGGAGTGGAGATTTGAGCTAAGGAGGAGATGAGGAATCGATAAACTAATGTGAGTCTTTAGCTTCTGATAGTGATGAGTTTATCAGGTTAAGATATTACTGTTTTTGTATCTCTTATATTCCTTAAAGCTTGATTGATATGATACTTTATTTTTTCCCTACATATGAGCACCTTCCTATGGCCTAAAACCTATACACGTCATATTGGTTTACATTTATGTCGAGTTCTGAGGATGAGGAGTGACAGTTGTACTTTTATCTCACGAAAATCTCAAAGTTCCCAACCTTATGTCATACGAGATGCGACTTGAGTTTTACAGCATGTTCGATTCCATGAATGTCAGATAGGTCCTAAAAGGATAATGAGATTGTATCATATTTGGAATGCTCTCAAATCAAATTTTCTCGAATATATCGTGCTTGTGATCTTTCACTCTAAACCTTTCCAATGACCCTTTTTTCCAGTCTTGATAGCGATATTGATAATAGTAGATGAGTTATTACTAATGAGTAATGGTGAATATTATTTGATATAATGATTATGGTGTCCTCCTTTCATTAAGGTGATGGATGTGGAGGAAAGAGAGATGAGACCTTATGATGTGCAATAGAGAGGTAAGAGTGGGTTAGAGTGCCTCTAGGCAAGAAGTGTGTTGGTGTGTCATTAAGTGAGAGCTCATTCAATGATGGAGGTAGAAGTGCTAAGTAAGCTTGATAGATCTTTGATATAGTTAAAGTGGTTAGGGTGATAGGCTTGAATGTGGGGATGTCAGTATAAGAGTAATTGGAGAAGTCAATTGATGACTTTCGAATGACTGTTCCGGGTAGATGTATTCTCTAAATAGAAATCCCTAAGGAGGTATAGAGCTTGAGGGTCAGCTTTGTAGGAATATGATCATCTTAGGAATAACACTTTGAGACTTAGAATTAGGCTTGAATGGAATAAGTGGATGTGGTTAGGTAGAGGTTTGAATAGGAGCTATAAGTTTTAATTGATGAGGTATAATGCCATGAAGAGGAGTTTAGTTAAGAAAAGATGCTAAGCTTGAGAATTATCCATGGAGTCTTATGTATCTTGATGGTCGCATTCTTGATTAGAGTTGATGACTTCCTTCTCGAGTTCTAACAATTGATTGTCAAGGTGTTTGAATGATTCAAATTGTTTAAATTCAGATAACCCATTTGTGGCTGATTGAAAATGTCTAAGGTATAGAACAAGAATCTTGTAGGATAGATGGTAGGATTATGATTAACTTTTGCTGTCACGCCCTGGGAGGATACCTTTGGTGTGGCCAGAACTCAGAGACTACTGCTAGCCCCCCAGAGAACCATTTCACCTCATCATTACATCATACTGAAGAACAGAAGAATGAACTCATAAAAAGGGCATCATATGCAGGAGAGCAAAATAAATTAGATAACTCCACTATATTATAATCTCAAATAAAATTATATTTAGACACATTAATACTATATACTCTTCTACTTAAGGTTTATGAAGCCAGTACTCAACATATCTAAATGGTGTCATGAAAGGCCATGAACACCCCAACTAAAAGTAAAGGAAAGAACTAATCAACAGAAGATAAAAGGGCTTCTCTAGAGAACAAGGAAGGTTCACCAACTTTGGAAGTATACTGAATTTGAGCCTCAATGATGCGCGTGCTGAGATCCTCTATCACTTGTATCTACATCATAAAATGCTTTATCCCCTTTACTTGCTTTGGAAGTATACTGAATTTGAGCCTCAATGATGCGCGTGCTGAGATCCTCTATCACTTGTATCTACATCATAAAATGCTTTATCCCCAAATAGACATCAGCACATGGAATATACTGGCATGTAAAATAGCTCAAGAAATAAGTCTCAACTCAATAACTCATGCTCGACTCATCACATGCAAGTTTAGTAAAAGACATGCTTTTGAAAATATATTCAATTTAAAATATCATCCTTAAAAAATGTTGCTTGGGAATTTCTCTTAATCGACATGCTCAACCCAACACCTTTAATTAGGTTATGCATAACAAAGGGAACGTCGTTGCCACACCCGCCCTTAACTTGCCACGAAAAAGGGCGACCAACTCTCTATTGGATCCATAATAAATGTCCACTTGTGGGACAAAAGTCACCAGAATGAGCTGTAACGACTATCCTACACTGGTGATGTAGTTTTGTGGGGTAAAGTAGATGTATACTCACTCCCCGTTCAGTGCTTGATACTTCTCCCTGGACTATATTATGCTCAACTCATCAATCAACTCAATCCTCAATACTCAATCAATCAACTCAAAACTCAACCCCTTTGGGGTATCTCATCTCAATTACTAAATGATTCAATCAATCAATGCAACCAATCAACTCGACGGAGACTTAAACGGTCATTTAGACTCACTCAAATTGACTCATCATATAGTGCAAGCTGGATAGTCATGTATAGCAATATATATGACTCATCACAACATGCTCCTCACTCAAATTACTTAACTCTAAATGCTCAATTTACATTAACTCAGACATTTAATGATATAGATGGAATTTCATAAAATCATGTAATTTAGAGTTCATTCTTCTTCTGGAGAAAAAAAGTTGGAGCTCCCTATGGAGAGAGACTCAGCCTTATAAATCATTTCTCTAACAAATCCCTCAGCTTCTCCTTCAACTTTTTCAACTTTGCAGAGGCCATTCTGTAGGGTGGGATAGAAATAAATAGGCTGGGTGTCCAAAAGAACATCAATTTCAAAGTCAATCTCTCTATCAAGATAGACTTCAGGCAAATCCTCAGGGAATACATCAGGAAACTCACACTCGAGACTAGGGGGCTCAACATCCCATACTTAACTCACACTAGATGGTAGATACATCTTTTAAAAATTAGTCTTCGGGCCTTAAGGTAAGAAATAAACCTACCTTTCGGCGCAACAGAATCTCCCTTCCACTCAATAACAAGCTCATTCAAAAATTGAAGTTTGACAGTATGAATTCAATAATAAATAGAGGCGTAGTAGGTGTAAAGCCAATCTATACCAAAGATCACATCAAAATCAACCATCTCTAACTTAATCAAATCAATAAAAGTATCTGTATGATAGATGGACACCACACAATCTCTATAGATCCACTCAACTCAAATGAACTAACCGACAGGAGTACAAATAGAAAACAGCTCCGCTGGCCACAGTCAGGAAGAATCTCAAATCTACTCACCACATATTGTGTCACAAAATAACAAAGGAAAGGTAAAGACTCAAAGCATACTCGTCATAACATTTGGTGCAACTTCTTGGTCCTATTATTTCCCTATCGTGTATAGATGGTTCATCCCACTGCCTGACCCTGGTGCAACACCTATTTGGTTACCCCTCGCTGGTGGTGCAGTGGTAGTGGCTTGGGCCTTATTTCCTCACATCAAACACTCCCTCTGAAAATGGCCCGGCTAGCCACACTTATAGCAACTATGCCATCCATCTCTACATTCTCCTAGATATATCCTGCCATATTTCCCATAAGGTGGTTTCACTGTAGAGCCAATGGTCACACTTGCTTAAGACTGTGCATCCTATGCCCTAAAGTTTGGCTGACCTTGGGACCTCTGATCATATCTTTGGCTTGGGGTTGGTACACTGGATGATGATGGTGCATAGCCTGAGGACCTCTTCTAGAAATAAGACTTACCTCCCTTATTCTGCTTAGTCTAGGTAGGCTCAGACCAAGTTTCTTCTTTCTTCTTTCTTTTTCAGCGAGTTCTGGCGAGATCTACTATTTTGCAGTCAGTTTTCGACGTAATTTTCTCAGACCCTGCCGACTTACCCTTCTTACATAAATGTTCTTCTCTGTCCTTCTTCTTATCCTCCTCAATTTGTTGGGTATAAACCATCATTCTAGAAATATCCATACTTGGAATCAACAATGCCGCCTTGCACTCTCTCTTTACTTGCTTAACCAATCCAGATATGAATTTTCTCATCCTCACTCTTATATCCTAGACCATCTCTGGGGCATACATGGACAATTGGATAAATTTGAAGCTGTACTCTTTAACAGTTAGCCCCTTTTATTTCAAATTCATGAACTCCTCAACCTTTGCTTCTTTGACCTCCTGAGGAGAATCAAATAAATTAGATAACTCCACTATGTTTCAAATTCACATCATACTCAATAGCGGAAGAATGAACTCATAAAAAGGGTATCATATTCAGGAGAATCAAATAAATTAGATAACTCCACTATGTTATAATCTCAAATAAAAGTATGTTTACACATATCAATACTCAATACTCTTCTACTCAATGTCTATGAAGCCTTTACTCAACAAAATTATAGATGGTGTCATGATAGGCCATGTACACCCCAACTGAAAGTAAAGAAAAGAACTAAATCAATAGAAGATAAAAGCACTCCTCCGGAAAATAAGGAGGGCTCACCAACTTTGGAAGTGTACTAAATTTGGGCTTCAATGATACATGTGCTGAGATCCACTATCACCTGTATCTACATCATAAAAGGATACAATCCTAAATAGATATCAGTACATAGAATATACTTCTATGTAAAATTGCTCATGAAATAAGGCTCAAGTCACTTATCTCAACTCAATAACTCATGCTCGACTCATCACATGCATTTTTAGTAAAAGATATGGTTTTGAAAATATACTCAGTAGAAATAGACTTAGTTTAAAATATCATGCTCAAATAATGTTTCTAGGGAGTTTTTCTTAACCGATATCCTCATCCCATCACCTTTAATTAGGTGATGCACAACGAAGGTGATGTCGTTGGCATGCTCGCCCTTAACGTGCCACAAAAAAGGGTAATCAACTCTTTCTTGGATCCATAATATATGTCCACTTGAGAGAAAGGGTTACCAGAACAAGCTATAATGACTATCTTACACTGGAAACGTTGTTTGATGGGTTAATAATGACTATCTTATGCTGGAAACGTTGTTCGATGGGTTAAAGTAGATTTATATTTGCTCCTCGCTCAGTGCTCGATGCTCTTTCCAAGACTAAAATATGCTCAACTCATCAATCAACTCAATCCTCAATGCTCAATCAATCAACTCAAAACTCAACCCTTTTGGGGTATCTCATCTTAATAACTCAACAATATAATCAATCAATGCAACTAATTAACTTAACTCAGACTGAAACGATCATTCAGACTCACTCAAATTGACTTATCATATAGTGAAAGCTAGATAGTCTTATATAGTAATATATATGACATATTGCAGCATGCTCCTCATACTCAATCATGCTTAACTTACTCAACTCTTAATGCTCAATTTACATCAACTCAGGCATTCAATGATATGCATGGAATTTCATAAAATCATGTAATTTAGGGTTCATGCCATCAAGTACGAAATACATATGTAAATCTCATATCAATTCTTATGCAATATAGAAATTATTTCAGGTAGTATAATCACACCTCATGATGAAAGCAAAGATTTAATGTTAGGGTAGTAGATTTTCTCAATTCTCAACTCGTTTCCAAATCTTGACTCAAGATAATGAAATAGGCATGTGTTGAAACGAATTTCACACTTTGGTAAGCCTTACATACTTGGGGATGAAGGGGACAATCAATCTTCAATCAATCCTTGAACTTGAATTCAAAACCCTAGCTCCTCTTTTCTCCGCTAATGCTCTCAAAAACTCTCAAATAAGAAGAATGGTGTATAATGGGTTAGGGTTTAGTCTTAAGGCTTTATTCAAGCCTAGAACGACCAAGGGTTTAATGAAATAAGGTTTTAAATGAACAAAAATGGCCCTCATTAGAACTATCGTCTGGGTTTATGAGACCCCATATACAAGTAGTAGATAATAACAACCCTTAAATTCCTCCTATCTGATTTAAACGAGTATGTGTAGAGGATTGCTGGGGAAATAATTAAGAAAAACTGCAGAAGCAAGTTGCGAGAGGGGTTTAGAACTCATACATAGAGTTTCATATTAGATTCTAGTGTTTTGATTTTCAGGATCACCATATCTATGAAAGGAGTTTACGACTTATATAGAGTACTATGACTTGTAAGATGAGGTTTTGTACTAAGTAACAGTGTTTCATATTTCAATGCCCTTTAAGTCATGAGGGGTCAGTTACGACCCATATACTGGACTACAACTCGTAATCTAGGGTCTCATATCAACTTCCAAAGATCTAGTATTTTTAGACTCCTCACTTATGAGAAGCAGTTACGACTCGTATGAGGGTCTATGAGTCATATATGGGATCTGGTAGGCCTTGTCAATAATTTTACTGAAGGGATTTTTTGTCAATTCCAAGCTTTTATCTTATTAAACCCCATGTATTTTTGGCTTGTTTAAAGCCTTGGAAATAATCCTAAGCTCATTCATAGCTCACCACCTTGAGGGTTTTCTTGAGAGCAAAAAGAAGAAAGGGGAGAAGCTAGGGTTTGCTATCCAAGAGCAAAGATTTGTTGAGGATTGATTTTTCTTCAATTTCTAGATATGTAAGGCTTACCAAAGTATGAAATTTTTCCTTCACACATCCCTTTATATTTTTGAGTCAATATTTTTGGCAAAAGAGTTGAGATTTTGGGAAACTTCACTATTTTAATATTGAAATCCTTGTATCTATATTGAGGCCTTGTTATACTACATAAGGTAATCTCTTGCATTTCATAGGTATTCTAATATGAAATTTGTACATATGTTTTCATCTTTTATAGCAGGAGCCCTAAATTACATGTCTTCAAGAAAATCTTATGCATAAATTGAGCATGTTGAGTCGAGTAAAATTGAGCATGATTATGCATGAGAAGCATATTTCATTTGAGTCACATATATTATTACATATGACTATCTAGCATGTACTATATGAGGAGTTTATTTGAGTGTGTCTAGATGACCATTTGAGTTTGAGTCGAGTTGATTGGTTGTATTGATTAGTTTAATTATGTAATTGAGATGAGATACCCCAAAGAGTGTTGAGTTTTTAGATGATTGATGATTTGATTAATGAGTTGATGATGATGAGTTAATTGATGAGTTGACCATATTTTAGTCTTGGGAGGAGTATCGAGCACCGAGTAGGTAGCGAGTATACTCCTACTTTAACTCACAGAACTACGTTTCTAGCATAGGATAGTCATGATAGCTAGTCTAGTGACTCTTCTCTCGCACATGAACACTTATTCTAGATCCAAGAGAGAGTTAAGTTAAAGACGGGCGTGGTAGTGATGCTGATTCATTGTACATCACCTAATTAAAGGTGGTGGGATGAGGATATCGGTTAAGAGAAAGTCCCGAGCAAAACATTGATTGAGCACGTTTGCAAATTGAGTTTGTAACTACTGAGTCTATTTTACAGAGCTTACTTTTAAAGGCATGTTTTACTCTAAACTTGCATAAACTGATTTGAGCATGAGTAGTTGAGTCAAGGTGAGTGAATCAAGCTTTACTTTTCCTTTATCTATTTTACGTACCAGTATATTCTATGTATTGGCATCCATTTGGGTCTACATCATTTTATGACACAAATACAAGTGATAGAGGTATTCAACATATGCATCGTTGAGGTCTTAATCAGTACACTGCCAAAATTGGTAAGCCATCTTTGCTATCCGTAGGCACTCTTTTATTTTATGAGTTGACTAATACACTTTCTTTCTTTGACTAAGGTTTCCATGGCTTGTCATGGTAGAGGCTTCATACATATTTGAGTAGAGGGTTTGATGAGTCTCTTATATCTAAACTTATTTTCATCTATATATTATGAAATTGTAGAGTTATATTTTTCCTATATGATGCCTATCTAGCTGAGTTATTCTTTCGTTGTTAAGTATGACATGATAATGAGGCCAAGTTGTTCTCTCGAGGGCTAGCGATAGTCTCTATGTGTTGACCACACCGAGGGTACCCTCTCGGGGCATGATAAATTTGGTATCATAGCACAGAGTTCAAGATTCCTAGGGATTCTATGAAGTTGTATTTAGTAGAGTCTTGTTTAAGAGTGTTTTGTGCACCACACTTCATAAGCATGAGGCTATAGGATATTAGGAACTGTTACCCTTTCTTGTGATCTAAGTTCGTGCGATAGAGTTGAAAACTCTAGAAATTTCTTTTCTAACTCGTGCATTATACGATTACCCTTTCTTGTGATCTAAGTTCGTGTGATAGAGTTGAAAACTCTATAAACTTCTTTTCTAGATTAGGTGTTATGTGATTAGAGATCATGCTTCTTAGATGCACCGTTTAGGTAGCACTGCTGAGAACCCTACAGCAGAGATGCCTCCTCAAATGGAAATGAGGGGTCGAGGTCGTTCGGCCAGGACTGCAGGTGTTCCTGTGACACCTACTCCTCCATATGCTCCTACTTTAGTGGCCAACTTTAGAGTAGCCATTGTTATGCTCATCCAATTGGTAGTTTCCCACAGTGGGAATCAGGGTTCACAAACCCCTAGTTCTAGTTTTTATGAGCCCACAACTCCTTCTAGAACAAGAGACTTTCTAAGGATGAATCCACCTATTTTCATAGGGTCTAAGGTTGAAGAGGACCCTTAGAACTTTATTGATGAGATATGGAAAGTGCTAAAAACTATGCATGCAACTGAGACTGAGAGAGTTGAGCTTACTACCTACCAGCTCAAAGATATGGCCAATGTTTGGTACAATCAGTAGGAATAAGGTCAAGGTGATGATGTTAAGCCCACTATTTGGGATGAGTTTGAGAGTGCCTTTCTCGATCACTTTTTCCCCCAGAAGTTGAGAGAGGCGAAGTTCAGGAGTTTGTGAATCTAAAACAATAAAGGATGACCATTAAAGAGTATAGCTTAAAATTCATCCAGCTATCTAGGTATGCTCCAAAGATGGTTCTGGATACGAGAGGGAAGAAGAGGAAATTTGTGTCTGGATTGGGTAAGCATGTGAGGACGGATTACAAAGTTGCATTGTTGATCTCGGATATGGATATTTCCAGAATGTTAGTTTATGCCTAATAGACTAAGAAAGATAAGAGGAAAGTCAAAGAGGAGCATTTGAGTAAGAAGGCTAGATCAAAAGGGCCTGAGCCTAGTTAGAGAAAGCAGAGTAAGGGAGATATGTCCTATACTGAGAAGGCATCTTCTAGCTATGCACCATCTTCAGCCAGTGCACCAACTCTGAGCTATCAATGGTCCAACGGTCAACCAAACTTTAGGTCATAGGGTTCACACTCTCAACAAAGTGTGAATCTTGGCTCTAAAGGGAAGACATTTTTTGGGTAATATGGCAGGATGCATTTGGGAGAATATGGAGATAGAGGGAATGCTTACTACAAGTATGGCCAACCGGGTCACTTTTAAAGGGGTTTTTTAGTGTGGGACAATAAGGCTTAGACCTCTATTACAGCACCCCCAGTAAAGGATAACCAGAGAGATGTTGCACCAGGAGCTGGCGGTAGAACAAACCATTTGTATGCAAAGGGGAACCAATAGGACCAAGTGGTTGCACCAGAGGTTGTGACAGGCATGCTTCAAGTATTTACCTTTCCTTGCTATGTATTACTTTATCCGGGTGCAACTTTCCCTTTTGTGATGCCATATCTGGAGAGTAGATTTGAGATTCTTCTTGAATGTTTGCTTGAGCCATTTTCTATTTCTACTCTTATTGGTGAGTTCATTCAAGCTGAGAGAATCTATAAAGATTGTGTGGTGTCCATCTATCATATGGATACCCGGTAATGACGTCAGGAACCTCCTCAACCCCTTGCCTCCCTTGGAGTGGATCTCAAGGTTTGAAAACTAATCTCTAAAGGATGTATCTATCACCTCGTGCGAGTTAAATCTAATGATGTTGAGCCCCCTACTCTTGAGTTTGTCCTGATAGTGAGCGAGTTTCCTAAGGATCTGCCCAGATGATGTTCATGCTCCAACATTAAAAGGTCACTATCAAGTATAAACCTAACAAAAGGCTAGGGTCAATTCCACATGGAATATAGGGTTTGACGAAATTGCATCACCAATAATCATTTCAAGTATCAATCAACTATATTCTATAAAGGGGGTTGCAAATTGGAGTGAAATAACTACAAAAACTATATAAACAATCGCGAAGAGACAATCAATTTGAGGATCAAATTGGGAATTGTGTTCCCTATGATTCACTAACTCAAACACCCTGGATAACACAACCTCAATTGGGACATTGCATGCAGGATGGTAAGATAGGTTCTTTCATCCCTTTGGTAAAGGTGAAGGTCGAATTTCACCGTGATGCTTTGTCTGCAACCATGGTATGCCAACTAACCATTACCTATTGTCCTAGCCAACCTTTCCTTGGTCAGATTTGGTTGATTAGATGAGAACACATCAATCGAATCTTGTCACCCATTTCCTTTTCTTATTCATCACTACCTTGGTCGGGATCATGACACTAGGTGGGGTTTGGTGTTGGCTACTACCAAAAAATAAGCAATCCGAAGGAAAATGTATAACACATGCAAATACCAATTAAAGAGATGCAAATAATCTGGGTTATCTCAAGCTAGGTGCTCATAGTTCCCACAACCCCAAGTTGTGGGGGTTTAGCTACTCATAGCTTGGGAAAAATAACAAACAATGAATAAAATAGACATAGTGGAGATATTACCCAAAGAAAATTAAGAAAAATAAACCACCTTGACTTTTGGATTCACAAGCTTATAGGGTTGAATTACTAGTGATTCCAATCCCCAAATTGGGTCTTTAAAGTGAAACCCTAGTTGTCTACTCTAAAATCCTAAGAGATTCTCTCTAGAAAAATATTCTATTCCCTACAATCTGATTATCCTCGCTAAGAATCCTAACTTATACTATTTATAAAAAGGCCCTTAAAAAATAAGAAAATCTAGTCGACAGCAGTTACGGCTCATAGGTATGACTCATAGGGTGACCTACGAGTCATAGTCAATTTCGTAGTTAGCACTTGTCATTTTGGACTTGACTGTTATGATCCATGCTACAAGTCGTTGTTTGTTTTATGACTTGTAGTGTCTTCTCGTAGTCCAACCTTGTATTTCTTGGTCCAAATTAAATCAATTCTGTTAATCACTACGAGGTCCTCTTCTACGAGTCATATTAAGGAATATGACCCATACCCAGGGCTCATATTGCTGAACTTTAATTTTTTAGATTTTCAATTTAGAAGGTTTTAATCACTATGGTCATCCCCTACAACTTGTAGCTTAGGCTATAACTCGTAGTGGCCTCGTAGGTCCTTAAATTCAACCAAAATTGCTATTTTTCCTCAAGATTAAGCCAACCTGTATTTTCTGCAAAAACAAATACAAAACACATTAAAACCATAAAAATGACGCATTGAGAACACACAAAATCCCTTGTTTTAGGCACCAAATGCATTGTATTTTGGCAGCATATCAACACCCTCAATTTAGAGTTATTGCTTATCCTCAAGCGATGAATCAATCTAAATAAACAATAAGCAATACATGGCAATCATCCTAATGGAATATACTTCAACAAAAATCAACTCAGGTACCCAAGATAGCATTCTCAAAACCCCATTGTACAGCTATAAAGCAAACCAAGGCACATTGATGCATTTGACAATCCAACTATCACAAGCTAAGGAGTATCAACAATTACAATCACTGAACAAGTCATATGCTAACCATGCAATGCAAATGCCCTCATAGAAATGAAGCCACCCTCTTTCACTCAAGAAGCAATCAAAGTAGACTGAAGGACTCTGCAAGCGTACTCACTCTCATAACAGAAATTCATGCATGATGACTAATATCATAGGCTTGCCCATATACTCATAACCTAGATAGTTGACTAGTTGGATCAGGATCACTTTAGGACTTCATAGGTTTATAACGTAGTCTCATGGGGGCTTTAGTATGGCATTTTTGACAATTACTGACTAAAGGCTAACCTTGAACCAAGAATTTCAACACTTTCACATTAACAACTCAACTATGTCTACTTTGTTCTTCCTTATTCTTCATTTTCAAGCTTTTTCGGGTACTTTCTCTTTATTTTTTAGCTTGTGCCTTATTTTCAAACTTAATTCACTTTTACAACTCATACTAAGGCATCTTTTTCTCTTTTGCTCTTACTTGGTACATGACTTTCCATTCTATCTTCTATTCCTAACTAATCACCTCATTTTATCTATTATACCACAATATAGGCCACCCTTAACTTAGGCTTTTGGCTTGAGGTGAAGTACACAATATTGAATCCCTAAACCAGGGTAACTTTTGGTAGTCACCCTCAACTTAGGCTCTTTTGAGTCAATCAAGGTTCACAGTGTTCAAGGATAGACCAGGGCCAATATCAAGGTATTTAAGTAGATAAGGTTAGTCTAGCTAGGTATTATGAAAGAAAAGGTTCATGTACAGCTCAAATATTTGGAGCAAGGGGTAACATCTTTCATTTGGTGGGCCATTTAGGCAAAACTGGGCTAGTTTAAAGAATAATGGCCTAAGATCCTTTTCCTAATCAATAACAAAATGTGACTAGTTTATAGAATAATGGCCTAAGATCCTTTTCCTAATCAACAAACTCTCCAGTCCAACTCAGAGTGACAAGGAAAGTTCTGAATCAGTACATAATACTTGAACATACAAAATTAGCTCACACACACATGGCATTGCATACATAGACAACATAGACTCATCGATTATGATTCAAGCATAACCTTTCCTTCACTTAGTCAAAAATCATTGCCAAATCAATCATGTATGCAAGATCACAAGAATAACTAACAATCACAAAAATTTTATGGGTACAAATTTTTAAAACATTCAATGAAGCCATTCAAAACTATATACATGCCAAAAGTCTCAATCACCATATCCACAAATTATCCAAAACACCTAAAACATGAAGATTTAACATAAAATAAAATCATCCACAAGGAAAAAGAAACACCACAAGAAAATCTTGGAATATCAAAACTAGGATAGTTATGGACTAAAGGCTACTCAGACTTCACCCTATTCCATAACTTCCCATACCCCACCAAAAAGTTGTACTTTGTCCTCAAAGTAGATAAAAACCAAACAAAAACCAATTATCTAAAATAGTAATAAAAATAAATTATCCAAAAACAGCAGTAAAAACAAAGTATCTAAACAAAAATAGTAGTGAGAACAAAGTATCCAAAAACAATAGTAAGAATGGGGGTCAAAACATCAAACATTAATATGGTGCTCAGGCATAGACATCAGTCTAGTCCTGGGTGGCTCTCTCCTCTGGGGTGGTCTGGGCTGCAGCTGAGCTGGATGTACAAGCTCTATGTACTTTCACATGCTCCGGAGCTTGCCTCTACTCCTCTGCTACTATCGGCTCACTCATCCATGCTCAACAATCTACTCCTTCAGCTCTGTATACTCCTTAGCCATCCTCTGCTTTTTTGTGCCACATCTCTATCAGTACCCTCCAGAGGCCTCTTCCCAGGAGTATGTGGGTGATCCTCAAATAGATCAATCAGGTCCTCACCCATAAGTGTCTGCTCCGAAACTGTGATCAGGCTACTAGTGATGTAATCAATTCGGCCTTAAACTTGTCCAACTCCTGCTATACGATAGCCATATCTACAGGCCGGGCCCCCTCAAGCCTCTTCTGAACTCTAGACTCGAAAGTGTCGACCCTGGCATCCACTACAGTAATCCTTCTCTCTATAACTAAAAGAGTGAATGACTTAGACCTCTCCTTTGAAGCTTGGACTATCTAGCGAACCCATGACTTGATCTGCTCTGTCAACTTGGCTAGCTAGGCCTCTATCCTAGATAACTTGTGACCTATAGCCTGAAATGCAATAGCAGACATAATAAGAAAGTGTGCAAAAGGAACTTGAGAAGCAGATGGCTCTAGTGCAGGTGTAGCTATGGAGGGAAACATCTCAGTGTTGGCTGCTATGGACTGCTCTGATGCATCTGGAGTGGATGTAGTGGCAGCTGGAGTAGAGACCTCAGCAGATGGCTCATGAGGAAATGGCTCGGGAATGAGAGTAGGTGTTGTTCGCTGAAGGGCCATCGAATCCTCATTAGCTTTGATCAGGATAGGATCTATGGTTTGAAGGGCCTCGACATATGGATCAAGATGGAGAGATACGCACATCCCAACTTCCATGCATAGCTTATGAATTAGGATAGGAAAGGGCATGGATATATTCCTCCAAAGTGCAGACTCATGAATGAGCTCAGCCAACACACGAGCCCAATAAATGTCTTAGGAGCTCGATCCTCAAATCCATATTCTTCCCAATCACAGCTTGTCTCATCTTATCAATGTGGCTATCATACATGGCTGTTGACTAGGGTACTCTATAAGTAGGCCCAAACTATACTCTGTGGATGGTCTCTTCTAAAATATTCACCCTATTGTTGACTAGGACCTCTCTCAACCAGTGCCTATGAATAGCTTTATGCCCCTTGGGAAGATCTTTGAGAATGGTGGCTGTGTATGCTGCATAAAACTCTCAGACTAGAAGCGGGGTATACTTGCCCAGCTTCTTTGTCTGCCACTGAAGCCCATGCCAGTCTACCTTGGCCGCCAACTCAGGAACATGATTTAACCTAGAATTAACTAATCAGGTCTCCTCATAGAATGGCCTCACGGGCTTCTCCTGGCCCTTAGGCTCCAAACTTTACTGGTAGATAGCCTCCATACCTATGACTCCCCATCGGTTATACTATAGATCATCAACACAAATGGATGGGTCGAATAAGGACAGTGCTACTACTACGTACTGAGGCACCTTATCAGACCCAGATCAATCCACGCTTGCCTCTTC
Source organism: Solanum virginianum (assembly GCA_000787875.1). NCBI lineage: Eukaryota > Viridiplantae > Streptophyta > Magnoliopsida > Solanales > Solanaceae > Solanum > Solanum virginianum. The sequence goes on along the minus strand of DF360769.1, from coordinate 15,905 downwards.
AATAGACTCAGAGGTACTCTCAACTTCCATTATGTTCTATGCATTCTAAGCTCTAGTACGAGGCCTTTGAGCCTTAGGGTCAATCTGGACATTGGGTTCTTCAGTTAAGCCTTCAGAGCGTTCCTTGTTTGTGTCTTAGTACCTCAACCTCCTATTTGTAACAACCCAAAAAATTTCCTGAAATTTTGCCTCCAAAGCCTGGAATTGTAATTCCCCTATATCTCAAATTGGAGATATTTAAACACCCCTCCACATAGCTCGAAATACCCTATGACACTTTTTTAAAATATTTAAAAGTTTTTGCAAAATTTCCCAAATCTGAATTCATATTCTTGTTTAGAGGGTAAAATTAAATGGTAGAACGAGTACCTATAAGGTATACTTTATCCGTGCCAAGAAAAATAATTTTTGGTGAAACTTCGCAAAAATAATAGTTGTCCGCCACGGGTCCGCAACGCGGACCTGTCGTGGACTAGTTCAAAATTTTCCAAAAACTATTCTTTTTACTCTAGGGTATTTGGGTAATAACCCTATACCTATATACATGAAAATCCCTTATTATCAAGCTATTTTGAGCCCTTAGAACCAACCAAACTCAAGATCCTCTCTAATCTTTATCAAATTCTTCATCCATTCTGAAGGTTTTCAAGAACTCTTGTTGGTATTCAAGAAAAGCAAGTTAAGCACCAAGACCTCCTCAAGATTCAAGAGTCTCAAAATTCATCCGGATCTAAGGATTTCATTCAAGTTTCAAGCCTCCAGTTCAAATCTTCTTCAAGAAACTCTCCAAAGTCAAGGTATATGGGTTTCTTTTACCTATGATGCCCAACCTTTCCTTTCCTCTAAATTAAATGATTTAAAATTAATTTACTCATGAGACTTTTTTATTATGAAATTTATTGCACAATATGTTTTGAGCTATGGACCTAAGACCTATTGTGAGATTTGATAAAGGATTTTGATGTGCATTGCTTGAGGGTGTTACTAAGTATTGATTGATGGTTTTACATTGGATTTAATTGCATGTTTTAATTCTTGAATTGCATGATTTTACACTAGCACTACACACCCTCCAAGTATTTGATAAAATATACGATTTATGATTCTTGAGTTGTCGAAGGCCTAAAGCTTAGCATATAAAATATATGACTTTAGGATGATGAATGTATGTTGTATATGTGTTAATTTCATGATAAGCCTCTATACTGTTACATATTGACTATAACCTTGTTGGGGAGTTGGTACCATGACCACTTTAATGAAGGGTGTTAAGTCCATTAATCTTGTTGGGGGGTTTGGTAGCTTGACCACATTAATGGAGGGTGTTAAGTCTATTAACCTTGTTGAGGGTTTGATACCTTGGCCACTTTGATGGAGGGTGTTAAGTCCATTAACCTTATTGAGAGGTTATTACCTTGACTACTTTGATGGAGGGTATTAAGTCCAACAACATTGTTGAGGGGTTGGTACCTTGAAAAATTTAATGGAGGGTGTTAAATCCATTAACCTTGTTGAGGGGTTGGTACCTTGAAAAATTTAATGGAGGGTGTTAAATCCATTAACCTTGTTGAGGGGTTGGTACCTTGACCACTTTAATGGAAGTTGTTAAGTCTATTAACCTTGTTGAGGGATTGATACCTCGATCACTAACAAGGGGGTGTTAAGCCTTGGATTCCTAGTACATGTTGATTGTTCGATGATGATTGTCTCTTTTTATCAATGTAATGTGTTCTATATAAGCACATTTTATTTCAAACATCATTCATAGATGTCATATTGCTACTATGTTATCTATTGATTATGATTATGCACTTTGCCTATGTTACCTATCTCTTATTGCATTGCATCCTATATACTCAGTACATTCCAATCTACTAACATATAATCTATGCCTACATGATGTTACCATATAGGAACTGGAGCTTAATTTGGCCATCGTCCTCCTCCACGTGCAATTGTCTCTCAAGCTAGTTAGTGAGTCCTCCTTTTCAGGGATGTTGATCTATATTTCTTATGCTATGTAATGATACCTTCTTGTTTATTGCTACTTTGACTGTGAGGGTGAGTCCGGTTGCTTGTCTTGGCCCCCGCAAAGTATCTATATTTAGAGGTGTAGTTGGATTAGTTTTGTATTATGCTTGAGCTTGAATCTTCTATTATATTTATGTATTAGTCTCTCTTTCTCTCTCACTCCCTTAGTCCCAATTCCCCTTGTTTATGCTTATCTCCATTTGTCATTTTTAATAGCTTTCATGACCAAGGATGTGTAATGATATGCTATGAGGCTTGTTTGGGGTTCCTTCATTTTCCTTGTTCGTCGGTCATATCTAGGCCCTAGGCTTGGGTCATGACAAAGATTGTATTAGAGCACTAGGTTGTTAGATCCTCGGAGTCCAACATACTGCATTGATTTGAGTTTTATTCATGGTTGTGTTGTGCACTACAACTATGAGTAGGAGGCTATGAGATGTTTTAGTAGATGTTTCCCTTCTTCATGTTCTAAGTCGTGCTATAGAATTGAAGTTTTCCCCTCTAATGAATTTTCTTTGTTATGCTAGTTGATTATGGCTAACGCAAGAGGAAGTAAAACCCTTACACCCGAAGGATGATCGACCTACCCCGCTCCTCAAGGTCCTCAAGGTGGAGGGGCTACAGAGATTGAGCTCTGGATTGCTATAACTGTGTTAGCCAAGGCCATGACTGCTTAACTCAATCAATTGGTGGGTGCCCTTGGGTGTATTATTGCATTCTTGTTGGGGCTGACCTATTTATGAACACTCTTCTCTTGTACGTTTCTTTGACATTCAAGGACGAATGTTCCACTTCAAATAGTAAGAGTGGAGATGAGAAGGCCAAGGGGACCCATTTAAAAGGAAAGTTTTAAAGCCTCGAGGAAAGAGATGATTCTATATGCCTAACATATGGTAAGGTTCATAGAGGCCCACGTTTGAAGGGCACCAATGCTTATTTCCATTGTGTTAAAGTAGGGCATAAGAGGAGGGATTGTCGGGTAACCCCAAAGGGAGAAAGAAGAAGGGTTCAATGTGAAGACAACAATGGTGGGATGACTAACACCAAGTGTCAAAGGTGTGGAAAGAACCATAGTGGCCCATGCTTAAGGAAGACCAATGCTTGTTATAGATGTAGCGGAGTGGGTCACAAGCTAGTTGATTGTTCGTATATGCGAAAGAGGTATAAGGGTGGTCGACCTTTAGAACAAGGTGGTCAAGCTCATCAAGGGGCTCATGGAGGGGATGAGACACCCGAGGTTGTTACCGGTACGTTAAAGGTATTTCTTGATGTTGTTGTGCATGCTTTGATGGTTCTGGGGGTTACTTTCTTTTCATTATTCCTTTTGTTGCTAGTAGGGTATGATTATGTGAGTCTATTGTTGCTAGAAGGGTTTAGGGGATGTTCATATTCTTATTGCATAGGGTCTTGTCTTGCGATTTTTGTTGGACTCGGTTTGTTGGGTTAGAGGTGTTGAGGTGGTTTGGTTACTTGCATAGCATTCTTCCAATGAGTGTAGAACCCGTAAGGTTGTGATATGATTGTTAAGGATAGTTGATTTATTTGGTCAACTATAATGTGTTAGTCACTTCTTTAAGCTTGATCTTTGCTTCGAGTTTGTCCCCAAGTGATGATGAGGATATGTGATATCCCTAAGTGTCTTTTTGGATTAGTAGTGAGCATATTGAGTATTATTAGAGTTGTTTGGTTCACTTATGCACTGGCTAGGTTTGTGGATTTCATGAATAGGGTCTTAAAACCCTACCTTGACATATTTGTGGTGGCCTCTAGAGGCAAAACATTAATTTGTTTAGAACTTGTAAACCTTTTGGGGGTAGTGTTGCAAGTCTTGAGAGATGAAAGGTTGTTTCTAAATATGGTAGGTGTGAGTTGAGGATAAAAAGAAGGTGGTTAGAACTCCTTAGGGATTATGATATGAGTGTGCATTATTTTTCTGATCAGGCTAAGGTTGTAATCGGTGCTCTAAGTAGACTAGCATGTGTTGGTGATGGTGGCAAAGAGGTGACTTGAGAGGTCCATTGTTTGGCTAGGTTAGGAGTTAGGTTAGAGGAAGTAGATCACGGTGGTGCAGTATTCTTGATGGTTCCAAATCTTCTTTGGTTGAAGAGGTCTAGTTTAAGCAAAGCCTTGTTTTTGCCTTATTGGAGTTTGAGATATTGGGTGAAAGAGGGTAAGGTAGAGGTTATCTCTCGGGGGGAGGGGAGATGGTCATTTATGGTACTAAGTAGGCTATGTGTGATTAAGGTTGACAAATGAGCTAAGGTTTGTGAGTCCTTGAAGAATGTAGACGGAGGTTGGTAAAGTTGCATAAGGGTGGAATGACCTAGGGATGAGGTTATGGTTTGTCCAGTTCTTCATGCTTTTAGGTTGAGGGAATGTGGTGGTGATTTCAAGTGCTATAGGACTCTTTGAGATTGTGGGTGTTGTAGAGGATAAGTTGACTTAGGAAGAAGTCCCGGTGGAGGTAATGGAGAGAAGGGTTGAAGGAGTTGATTAATAAGGGTGGAGTGTTCATCAAGGCCCTTTGGAAGAATTGTCAAGTCGGTAGCATCTCTCGAGGATCCGGAGCGGGCATGGATGATATCCATACCTCTTTCATTCTATTTAAGCTTATGATAACATGCCAAACTCCCTTTTTGTGATTTCATGTCTCATATTCTAGCCTTTAAGTCATTTACATTGAAAAGGCCCATGCTGATTTTACACTTATATTGAGATTTTGAAAATGGTGTTTTAAAGTGTATTGTTGCATTCTTGTTGGGGCTGACCTATTTATGATGACTCTTCTCTTGTACGTTTCTTTGACATTCGGGGACGAATGTTCCCAAGACATAATAAAAAGAAAACACTCTGTTGGGGCTGACCTATTTATGAACACTCTTCTCTTGTACGTTTCTTTGACATTCAAGGACGAATGTTCCCGAGGGGAAGATATTGTAATGACCCAAAAAAGTGCCTAAAATTGTGCCTTGGAAGTTCCTGGAATTGTAATTCCGTTATATCTCAAATCTGGGATATTTAAACACCCCTATGCATAGCTCAAAATAACCCTATGAAGCATTTTTTTCAATATCTCAAAATCCTGCGGAATATCGCAAATCCGGCTTTATATTCTTGTTTAGAGGGAAAAGTTGTGTTACAGAATGAGTACCTATAATGTATACTCTGTTCGTGCCAAGAAAATTAATTTTTGGTCAAAATTCACAAAAACAATAAATGTCCGCGACACGGAACTAACGCGACCTAGTTCGAAATTTTTTTAAAATTGTTCTTTTTACTCTAGGGCAATTGGGTAATAACCCTATACCTATATACATGAAAATCCCTCATTCTCAAGCCGTTTTGAGCCCTTAAAACCAACCAAACTCAAGATCCTCTGTAATCTTTATCAAATTCTTCATCCATTCTGAAGGTTTTCAAGAAGTCTTGTTGGAATTCAAGAAAAGCAAGTTAAGCACCAAGACCTCCTCAAGATTCAAGAGTCCCAAAATTCATCCAGATCTAAGGATTTCATTCAAGCTTCAAGTCTCCATTTTAAATCTTCTTCAAGAAAATCTCTAAGTTCAAGGTATGTGGGTTTCTTTCATGGGTTCCTTTCACCCATGATGCCCTAGATTCCTTTTACTCTAAATTGCATGATTTAAAATTAATTTACTCATGAGTCTTGTTTATAAAGAAATTTACTGCATACTATGTTGGGGTTTATTATATTGTGATTGTTTTAGTATGTTTTGAGCTATACACCTAAGATATATTGTGAGATTTCATGAATAGATTTGATATATGTTTCTTGAGGGTGTTAATAAGTATTGATTTATGGTTTTACATTGGACTTACTTACATGTTTTCATTCTTGAATTGCATGATTTTAAACTAGCACTACACACCTGCCAAGTGTTTATAAAATGTCTCGATTATGATTCTTGAGTTGTTGAAGGCCTAAAGCTTGGCATATAAAATATATGACTTTATGATGATGAAAGTATGTTGTATATGTGTTAATTTCATGATAAGAATCTATAGTATTACATATTGATCATAACCTTGATGAGGGGTTGGTATCTTCAGCACTTAATGGAGGGTGTTAAGTCAATTAACCTTGTTGGAGGGTCGGTACCTTGACCACATTAATGGAGGGTGTTAAGTCCATTAACATTGTTTGAGGGTTGGTACCTTGACCACTTTATGGAGGGTTTTAAGTCCATTAACCTTGTTAAGACGTTGCTTCCTTGGATACTTTGATAGAGGGTATTAAGTCCATTAACCTTGTTGAGGTGTTGGTACCTTAACCAATTTAATGGAGGTGTTAAGTCCATTAACCTTGTTGAGGGATTGGAACCTTGACCACTTTGATGGAGGGTGTTAATTCCATTAACCTTTTGAGGGGTTGGTACCTTGATCACTTTAATGGAGGGTGGTAAGTCCATTAACCTTGTTGAGGGGTTGATACCTCGATCACTACAAATGAGGTGTTAAGCCTTGGATTTCGAGTACTACTTGCTTGGTCTATGATGATGGTCTCATTTTATCTATGTAATATGTTCTATATAAGCATGTTTTACTTCAAATATCATTCCTAGATGTCATATTGCTACTATGCCATCTATTGATTATGATTATGCACTTTGCCTACATTACCTATCTTTTGTTGCATTACATCCTACATATTTAGTACATTCCAACGTACTAACGCATACTCTATGCCTACATGATATTACCATGTACGAACCGAAGCTCCATATTGCCATCCTCCTCCTCCACGTGGCTAGTGCGATTGTCTCTCAAGCTATTTGGTGAGTCCTCCATTCTGGGGACATTGATTCTACATTTCTTATGCTATGTAATAATACCCTCTTCTTTATAGCTACTTTGGCTATGAGGGTGAGCCCGGTTGCTTGTCTTGGCCCCCGCTAAGTATCTATGTTTAGAGGTGTTGTTAGAAAAGTTGTGTATTATGCTTAAGCTTGACTCTTTTATGATATTTAAGTATTACTCTCTCTTTCTTTCTCGCTCCCTTAGTCCCAATTCCCCTTGTTTATGCTTAACTCCATTTGTCATTTTTAATTGCTTGGGCGACCAAGAATATGTAATGATATGCTATGAGGCTTGTTTGGGGTTTCTCTGTGTTTCTCATCCGCCGGTCACGTCTAGGCCCTAGTCTTGGGTCATGAAATTGTTGAAGTCCTGGATTGCTGCATTCTATTTTTTGGGGCCGTTGCACCTGAAATATTCATCACAAACCAACAATTAGTCCCAAGTTAACCGAACAAATAATAGAAACAGATAAAGGAAGAGAAATAAACATAATAAAAAGAAAACACTCAATAAAATCAACATTACACTAGTTACAAGTTGTAGGTATGAGGCTCAGTTTTGACCAGTAGTGAAGACTCCGAGTAGTTCTGTGGCCTCATAGTCCACAGGTTCATAGTAACAGCTTATACTAAACCTCGGTAGAAGGTTCAGTTATGACTAATAGTTACGACTATGAGTCATAGACTGGGCTCATACCAATTTTCAATATCAAAAATAAATCACAAGGCAAGTGTGTGAGACCCTACTACGGTTCGTAATGAACACTACGACCCGTAGATGTGTATCATATGGTGAATGTTAAGAAACCTTGGGTCATTATTATCTCCTACGAGGGGCAACTACGGCCTGTAGGTCCTCCTACGGGTCCTAGGAGGCCCTCGTAGCAGGGGACATCAGGCACCTGAGGTGCCTGTACCATCACCACACGAAGCACAATCAATATCAATAGAGATCAAACAACATTTGAAGAAATTTTTGACAACAAACATCAAGCATACCAATACACACATTACCCTAACATGTCAACCCAATCAAAACTTAACCCAAAAGTTTTTCCCATAACAAACAATCAACCGTTAACTTCCCAACACATTTGAGAATTCCCAAAAACCATTAATCCCAGAACATTCACAAAATTACTTGCACACAAACATGGAAGTTCATGGAATTGATTCTACAAGCACATGGGGAATTTCTCAAACCCTCATCTTCAACAAGAAAAGTATATCCATAACAAAATTTCATACAACTATGAGTTAATCAGTTATTCAACCATCACACACTTATTTCAAACATGTGATCAACAAAACATGGCTAAACATGGTCATCACAATCAGGCAACAAGTGAAATTTCACAGTTAGGGACAACCTCCGGGAATTCCAAATGACAACAACGTCAATTCTCATTCACATACATACATTTTCCCATGGGTACTCTTAATACTAATTTCACACACACAATAATTTGAGAATTCCAAGAGATACTAAAGTTAGTGTACGAAATTTAACCAAGAAACAAACCTCTAGAGAAGATGATTAACAACTGAACGAAATGAGAAGAATAAGGGGAATCCAAAACCCTAGGTACCAAAGCTTCACTAGAAATTTCATCAAAAAATAATGTGGATATATCGAGAAATGGTTGGGAAAATGTTGAAAAACTATTAGGAGGTTTTTGGGAACAAAAACCGTGAATTAGGTTTTAAATTTGGGGTCAAAATGAATTTTAACCACTTATATTCCAAACTAGGCTAACTTTAAAAATTCTATGAGTTGGTATATAAAACCCCAAATATGGGTTGTAGGTTGGACTATGACCTATAGGTCACTCAACACTTAGAAAAATTTTGAAATCATACCTGGGCACTACGAACCCCATGTACGACTCATAGCTTAGACTATGAATCATAAAGTTGGCGCGTAGTGTGAGTGCCAACTTCAATCATCACTGTTATCCTCTACGATGCATGACTACGAGTCTTAGTGTGTATTATGGCTCATATCCCTGGTCGTAAAGGCTGCTTCCAATGTTATTTTCTTCAAGCTTTCAACACTTTCTTAATACCTGCAAACCAATATCTCAAAATACACCATTATTCGAAAAATACAACTCATTCAATGTCTTTAAAATCATAACAAAAATCAATCCACTACCTAGAAATTCTCACAATCAAAATAAACTCAAAACAATCCAAAAATATGAAAATTACTTGGGTTGCCTCCCAAGAAGCACTATGTTTAATGTCATGGTATGACTTAGTCATCATCAATCATCATAATTCCTCAATGGCCCACACCTCATTTTTGAGCACATTCGGGTGCTTCATTGATTGGCAGATATCAAAAAGTAACCTCTGCATTGTTGAGGCTGAACCTGAGTTGACCGAAATCGATGTCCACCAAGGCTCTCCCAATGGCCAAGAATGGCCTCCCCTAAATAATAGGGACCTCAAAATAAACCTCACAATCAAGAATTACAAAATTTGCTGGAAAGATAAAGTTATCTACTTTTACCAACACATCAAAAAGGGTTCCCTCTGGCCTCTTGATTGTTCTATCTACCATAAGTAACCGCATCCTTGTGGGAGTAGGAGAACTAAGACCAAGCTTTCTGAAAATGGCAAGAGGCATCAAATTTATACTCACTCCTAAGTCACTCAATGCCCTTGTGAACTCTACACCACCAATGGTTCAAGGAATGGTCAATGCACCAGGATATTCCCTCTTTTGGACTACGTATTTGGTCATCATAACACTGTTTGAGCTCTTGCAAAAGCTCTTGGCTTATCATGCACTTTTTCATTACCAAATCCTTCATATATTTGGTATAACCGGGCATCTACTCTAATGCCTCAAGAAGAGGGATGTTAATGGATAATTGCCTCAATATAAAAAGGAAGTATTTGAATTTACCATTCTCCTCTTTTTTCTTGAGTATATGAAGAAAATGGGGGAGGTGTTGGGATAATCTCGGCCTTTCCTTGCTCCTTTGCATCCCATTGCTAGCCAAGTCTTCTTTCTCTACCTTGACCTTATCATCAACACCCTTTTCACAACCTTCATCAATAAGCACCGGTATTGGGGGATGTATGGTGCTCTTCCTACTTCGTGTCATAACCGCCATACAATGCCTATCATTCTATTTTGGATTTTGAACTGTATTACTTGGCTAAGTGTCCTTTTGGCGTTGGTTTAATTGAGAAGACACTTAACCAAATTATTGCTCCAATTGTTTGATGGCCACTGAATGAGACTCTATCCTTTGATTGATACTTAAAATATCCAATTTCATCACCTTCAAAGTCTTGTCTTGATGGTCGGCCTTCTTTAATAACTTGTTAAACATTTCCTCAATCCATGAATTGCTAGCCCTAGCATCATGATTATAGGGAGGTACATAGGGACCATTCCTATATCCATCTCTTCACCCCCACTCAGCCTCTGGTACTCTTTCTCTTTCAAAATAACCGCCTCAGTTATCTCTATACACACCCTCCCTATTGTAGTTCTGACCTTGATTTTGGGAACCTTGCCGCCAATAGTTCTAGTTGGACCCTTGGGAATTGTTTTGAAAACCCGCCGCTTAATTGATTTTGGGACCCTTGCCGCCAATAGTTCTAGTTGGACCCTTGGGAATTGTTTTGAAAACCCGCCGCTTAATTACTAACAAACCAGGTGTCGTTATCATAGTAAGCCACTTCATACATGAGAGCCCTTGAAGGTTGATGAACCACCGTATAAACTTTCTCTTAATTTTAGTTCAATACCAAGTCCACACTTGTTCGGAGTTGAGCAAGCTCTTACATTATCTCTTGATTGATTTTGCTTTGCTCCTAACTCACATTCACCACATATGAATATTTTATGTTGGCTCTCTCCAGTTGACCCCATACTCTATTTTTCATGACCACTTGCTCCATTCTCTTAGCGATTTATGCGAAAGGTTGATCTAGAAACATGCCTCCCATGATGGTATCGACAGAAGTTTGACTATTCTCGTCAAGAGCACGATAAAAGATCTGCACTAAGGCATCATCAACGATTTTATGGTCCAAAACCTTCTTCAAACACTTGGTGAACCTCTCCCATGTCATACTAATTGAATCACCTGATAATTGCTCAAAATTGTTGACTTGATCTTTGGGCTTGAGGGTTTTGGACCTTGGAAAATATCTCTCTAAAAAGGCTCTTTGTAACTCGGTCAAACTGGTGATTGAACTTTGAGGGAGTTCTGATAACTATATTACTGCATTTCCAGTCAAAGATAGAGGCAACACTTGTAACCCAACAGCATCCATCGAAAGATTTTGTACCCATCACACTCTTACAAATAAATGCAACATGTGAAGATGACTATGGGGATCCTCCGAAGGTAGCCCCGTAAATAACCCACGATTTTGAAGCATTTGAAGGAGACCACTTTAATTTGTTGTTTATGTGTTAATTATATCATATTTTTGTATTGTCATGTGCCTTCTTTTACTTTTGGTCATATCTAGTCCTTTCTGCATATGGATTTTGTGATGAAGGTTCCTAGGAAACAGCCTCTCTACTTAGGTAGTGGTAAGGTCTGCGTATATTCTACCCTTCCCAGACCCCACTTATGGGATTTCACTTGGTATGTTGTTGTTGTTGTTATCGTTGAAGGAGACCACTAGACACTGTGAACTTGTTATCGGCTGGTAGCGATGGCAACACTTTAGCTCCTGTGACATCCATGGCCATAGGGTTCAACCTATATTGGTTCCAACTATATGCATTTTCGTTGAAATCCTTATGGTGTGGCCTATTTTCCCTTTGATGTGGGTTTCATCTCCACCCACATCATCATCATTTCTCTCCATAACTTTATCAATTGTGATGTCCTCATTTTCATGGCCCATTCTTCTTTCAATTCGGTGGATCTCCATGTTAATTGGAACTAAGGAATTGCCTTAGCTCCTTGTCTTGGGCATATAAACCTAGCATACCCTGCAAAAGATACTCAACAACAAAAACAAAAATAAAAGTAAAATATAAGAGAATCTAGAAATTATCACTTAAACTAACTATTAGTGAAATCAAGTAAAAACCTTGTTGTATTCTCAGTAACAACGCCATAAATTTGATGTTCACGCTCCAATAGTAAAACAATCGCTATCAAGTAAAACCTAACCAAAATCTAGGGTCGAATCTACAGGGAATATAGGGATTGACTAACTTGACTCACAAATAATCATTTCAAGTATTAATCAACTATATTCTATAGGGTGGTTGCAAATTTATAGTGAAATAACTACAAAATCTACACTAGCAATCACGAAGAGATAATCAATTTGAGGATCAACTTGAGAATTATGTTCCCCATGATTCGCTAACTCAAATACCTTGGATAACACAACCTTAATTAGGACATTGCATACAGGATAGTAACTTAGGTTCTTCCAGCCCTTTGGTAAAGGTGAAGGTTAAATTTCACCATGGAGCTTGGTCGACAACTATGGTGTGCCAACTAACCATTATCTATTGTCCCAGTCAACCTCTTCTTGGTTGGATTTGGTTGATTAGATGAGAACACATCAATTGAATCCTGTCACATATTTCCTTTTCCTATTCATCACTATATTGGTTGGGATCATGACAATAGGCAGGATTTAGTGTTGGCCACAACCAAAAAACAAGCAATCCGAAGGAAAATGGATAATACATGTGAATACCTAATTAAAGAAATGCAAATAATCTAAGTTATCTCAAGCTAGCTACTCATAGTTCCCACAACCCTAAGTTGTGGTGGTTTAGCTACTCATAACTTGGGAAAAATCACAAACAATGAATAAAATAGACATAATTAAGAGATTACCCAAAGAAAATGAAGAATGATAAACCACCTTGATTTTTGGATTCACAAGCTTGAGTAATGTAGTTGAATTACAAGTGATTCCAATTTCCAAATTGGGTCTTCAAAGTGAAACCCTAGTTGTCTACTCTAAAACCCTAAGAGATTCTCTCTACCACTTCTAAAGTTTCTAATGGTACAAGTGATTTTAATCCCCAAATTGGGTCTTCAAAGTGAAACCCTAGTTGTCTACTCTAAAACCCTAAGAGATTCTCTCTAGAAAAATTTCTATTCTCTATAATCTAATTCTTATCTCTAAAAACTCTAACTTATACTATCATACTATTTACAAAAAAGTCCTTAAAATAAATAAAAAAATATGGTCGACAACAGTTATGGCTCGTAGGTACAACTCATAGGTATAACTCATATGCTGACCTACGAGTCGTAGTCAGGCTTTCGTAGTCAGCACTTAGCATTTTGGACTTAACTAGTATGATCCATGCTACAAGTCATTGTCTGGTCTACTACTCGTAGTGTCTTCTCGTATTCCAACCTTTTATTTCTTGGTCCAATTTAAATCAACACTATTAATCACTACGAGGTCCTCTTCTACGAGTCATAGTGAGGACTACAACCCATACCCGGGGGCTCGTATGGCTAAACTTCAATTTCTCAGATTTTTATTTTGGAAGTTGTTAATCACTACGGCCGTTCCCTATGACTCATATCATAGGCTACAACTCATAGTGAGCCTCGTAGGTCCTTAAATTCAATAAAATATGCTACTTTTCTCCAAGATTAAGCCAACATGTACTTTTTGCGAAAAAAACACAAAACACATAAAAACCATAAAAGCCGCATTGAGAACACACAAAATCCTTTATTTTATACAACAAGTGTATTGTATTTTGATGGCACATCACCAGAGTCCTTCTTGATAGGGAGATTGACTTTGGAATTGTTATTCTTCTCGACACCTAGTGTATTTCAATTCTACCATGTAGGATGGCCCCCACTGAGTTGAAAGAGTTGAAGGAGCAGTTGAGAGATTTTTTGGAGAAAGGATTCATAAGGCCGAGTATCTCTCCTAGGGAGCTTCAGTCTTGTTCATGTGAAAGAAGCATTAGTTTACCCCCATCAATCTGAATGACTATCATTAGTTGAATTAAGTGACTATCAAGAATAAGTACCTCCTTTTGAAGATTAATGAATTGTTTGACCGACTTCAGGGTGCCAATGTATTCTCGAAGATAGACCTCAGATCAAGTTATCATCAGTTGAAAGTGAGAGAATGTGACATCCCGAAGAAGGCTTTTCAAACCTGATATAGTCATTTTAAATTCTTGGTGATGTCGTTTGGGTTGACAAATGCACTCGCAACTTTCTTTTTCGGGAAAACCCATTTTCAGGTATCTAGGTTTATGGACCTAATGAACAAAGTATTCACACAATATCTCAACATGTTAGTTATTGTGTTTAGATGATTGTTAGAGCCCGTAACTTGGTGTTTTGGAATCATTCCGAACTTTGGGACCCACATTGTAATTTTGGGAAATTCCATACTTAAGTATAATTTTGGAGAATTTAATTTGGAACTTTAATATAGGTATGTGTGCATAAGTTTATGGGTAATTATATGTACATGTGTACCCTTACATGACCAAGTAATATAAGTCTTTTTATTTTATGTATACATGTTGGAAATTCAAATTTAGAATATAAGTGTGTAACCTTGTGGTTGGTCCAAGTTTTAAATTGACCAAGTCATGTAAGTAATTAAGTGTTGCCTTGTACATTATATATACATATATGTATTACAAGAACAACATAACATCATTTCCTTCTTCCCAACACTTAGCCAAAATGGAGAAAAACATGTACAGTAGCAACCCTCTAGGGTTGCTACAGTAACCATGGCCAAAATTGTTAAATTTTGAAAGTCATGGTATGTACTCTTGGATTGGTGGTTGAATTTGGACTCTTGTTGTGTCAAATTGTTGCATTTTGACTTTGGGGGTTTGTGTTAGGCATTAAGGTGTTGTGTTGTGGTCCTTGGGGTGTGTAGAAGTGTTTGAGCATGCCAAGTATGTATATATTTTGTAGGCTATCCAGATTTTTAAAATTTGGTAGGAATGAGATAATGTCGCGTTTTAGCGTTTTAAGGTTCCATTTGACGTCGAAAGTTTGTGTGGGGTGTTTGAATGGTGGAATATGATCCTTGAAACATATAAGAGTGTCTTAACATGTTGGATATATATAAAAAGGGCTGCTGCCCAGAATTTCCAGTTTTTAATGAATGGTAAGTAATGTTGCGCTTCAACGTTTTAAGTTTCCATTTGGCGTTTGAATGATACAATTGGACTTTTGAATCTTGTAGAAGTATTTGAACATGTTGAGAGTGTGAACAATATGTTGCTGGCCCTGTTTTTCAGTTTTGGTAAGGAACAAGGTTTGTTAATAAACTAATGAAGTCTTGTTTTTAGAAACGACTTCTTGTTACTCCATTGTTATTGTTGTTGTTGTTGTTTGTTAAATGGGGTTAAGTTGGAACCCCGGGATGGCCTAGTTTCAGGGGAGGTGCTGGCAAAATTTTTGTAAAAACTTGGAGGAAGTTTAGTGGTTGATAATGTGCGTTATTGTGTTAATTGTAGACTTTGGGCATTCAGGAGAATAAGTTGGTTTTGGATTGTTATTGAGGTTCACCTTAGCAAGGAAAAAGAGGTATGTAAAGCTTCACTCTCTTGGCATGACTAGCTTAAAACTATCAAATGTATAAATTTGAAAAGTCCCTCATGTCTCTATCTTGAGCCTAAGCTACACATTTATTTCTTCCTAATATACTAGAAGGCTATCCTACCTTGATTCCATGTAATCCAAGTTGGTTTACTAATAAAATGTGTGAACCCCAAAGAATGACTAGTTGGCAACTATGTAAGTTTAAACGATTTTCTTATTATGTAAATCGACTAACTTTGATAAATATGAAAAAGTGACAAGTTTGAGCCTTAAGGAAGTAGGCAAGTTCAGCCTTAAAGAAATTGACAAGTTTGAAGCCACCTCTATTCTAACACTTTGAAAATGATAGAAGAACGTAAGTGAACTATGTATATATGTCATTGATGTTAAATAAAAATCATTCTCCACTATTCCGGAATCTTAATAATTCCAATTTAAATGTGCTCCCAAGTACTTCCTATATTATTGGGAACTCAAGTAACATAAGTTCTTGTAATTCATTTAA